>CABHPP010110637.1:2421-17138 GCA_902168425.1 Peromyscus attwateri
CCTCCCCCCGGCCCACCCCCCATTTCCATCTCCTCAAGGGCATAGACTCCCCCGGGGATTGAGATCGACCTGGTGGAGTCAGCCCAGGCAGGTCTAGTTCCCTCCTCCCAGGCTGAGCCTAGGGGGGGAAGCAGGAGATCCCAAATGGATCAAGAACAGAGAAGGAACATAAGGAATGTTCATGATAAATGAAGACCACATGAGAATAGGAAGAAGCAAAGTGCTGGAGAGGCCCACAGAAATCCACAAAGATGCCCCCACAATAAACTGCTGGCAATAGTCGAGAAATAGCCCGATTTGACCTACCCTGGTGATAAGATGGCCAAACACCCTAATTGTCGTGCTAGAAACCCCATCCAGTAACAGAGGGAACTAGATGCAGATATCCACGGTCAGGCCCTGGGTGGAGCTCTGGGAGTCCAATAGGCAAGAAGGAGGAGGGTTTATGTGATCAAGAGTTGTTGGGACCAGGGATGGATGGAATACAGGGACAAATGGCCAAACGAATAGAAACACATGAACTGTGAACCAATGGCTGAGGGGCCCCCAACTGGATCAGGCCCTTTGAATGGATGAGACAGTTGATTGGCTTGATCTGTTTAAGAGGCATACAGGCATTTGAACCGGGCCCTGTGCTCAGTACATGAATTGACTGTCTGATTTTCTTAAAAAAAAAAAACTCTTTATTTCATTGATTCTTCATATTGGCTTTTTGCTTGTTTCTTTGTATTTTATTGATTTCAGTCCAGAGATTGATTATTTCTTTCCTTCTATTTCTTGGGGTGAGATTTCTTCTTTTTGGTCTTTTTGGTGTGCCACCAAGCTACTAGTATGAGATTTCTCCATTTTTTTGTAGGCACTTTGTACTATGGATGTGCATCTTAGAAACCCTTTATTGTGTCCCATAAGTTTGAACATGTTGTGAAGTTATAAATAATTCTCCTTCTCCTTCTCCTTCTCCTCCTCTTCCTCCTTCTCCTCCCTCTCCTTCTTCTTCTCCTTCTCCTCCTCCTTCTTCCTCTTCTTCCTCTTCCTCTTCTTCCACGTCCTCCTCCTTTTCCTCTTCTTCCTCTTTTGAGACAGTGTTTCTCTGTGTAGCCTTGGCTATCCCAGAACTCACTTTGTAAACCAGGCTGGCTTTGAACTTACAGAGATCCACCTGCCTCTGCCCCTCAAGTTCTGGGATTAAAGACATGTGCCACCATCACCTGGATTGTTGTGAATTCTTATTCATGCAATTCTAGAAAGTCTTCCATTTCTTTTTTGATTCTATCTTGAGCTATTTTTTAACTCAGAAGTGAGTTGTTGTTTTTGTTATTGTTGATATGCAGTTTTGATTCATGATGTTCAGAGAGAATGCAAAGTATTATTTTAATTTCTTATGTTTATTTAGACTTGCTTTGTGTCCAAGTATGTCTCCAATTTTAAGGAAAGTTCCTTGAGGTATTGAGTAGAAGGTATATCCTTTTTTTAGGTGAAATATTATGTAAATATTCCCAGCTACTGGAGTCCTGTTTATTAAATCTTTACATGTCTTTTAAATTCAAATACACCTACAAATCTAGAAACTTCTGCATATGAAGTTGCATGTTGAATTCCCCAATTCATTTGGAAGATATCTGTAAATACCCCCAGCTCTGCGGCATATACATGCTGCAGCTTCTCCTTCCTCTCTGCTTCCATCTGCAGTGGATTACATAGATCATTCCCTCCTAACTTCCTCCCCAACACACATTGTATTACTAAACCTCCAACACCAGCAAGCATTTCCAGGAAATCCACAGGCAACTCCAATCAGGGAAGCAGGAGGGCTAATTGCAGATCTCCATCAGTTCTTCCATATTCCAAATCAAATCACACAGTCTCTTCCCCAATTCTTCAGCAGACCCTCTTTCCATTTGGTGCCCTTCTCTGGTACATCAAGCAGATCTTCCCCTCCAAACATCCTTTGCCTACTCATTGCTTTATGCGAGCTCCCAACACCAAAAGACATTCCCTGGGAATATGTAGGCCACCTTGGCCAAAAATACAGATTGGCTAAATGCATATCTTCACCTCCATTCCTCCATGTCTAATCTCCTATTCCCATCCCAGATCTCTTGCAGACCTTCTGCTGGGGACTCTCCAGACTCCCTGCCCCCCTTCTAAGGATACCAAGCAGATACAGTGGGAAAACCTTTTTCCACCCTCTTCCGGACCACCTTTCCTTCCCCTCTCCTAGCTCATCCCCATTCCTAAGTGTCAGCTACCAAACCTACAAGCACATTTTACCTGGCAACCCAGTGGCCACAATTATCAAGATCATAGAATAATTTCCTACCAGGCAATACATACACATCATATTCTGCTAAAACCTGCAGAGGCTGTGGTGGTTCAAATAGGTTTGAATGTGTTTGAATACTTGACTCATAGGGAGTGGCACTATTAGGAGGTGTGGCTATGGTAGAGTAGGTGTGGCATTGTTGGAGGAAGTTTCTCTGTTCCCTTCTCTCTCCCTGTAGATCAAGATGTAGAATTCTCAGCTCCTTCTCCAGCACCATATCTGCCTGCATGCTGCTATATCCTGCCATGATGATAATGAACTAAATCTTTGAAACTGTAAGCCAGCCACAATTAAATGTTTTCCTTTATAAGAGTTGCCATGATCATGGTGTCTCTTTACAGCAGTAGAAACCCTAAGACAGTTCCATAGTTCATTTTTTAATTGGGTTGTCTACATTCCTGATATTTAGTTTTTTTACATTTTTAAAAAAGTTTATATATTCTGGACACCAATCCTCTGTCACATACATAGCTGGCAAAGATTTTTCCCATTCTATGGGTTGCCTCGAGTTAGTTCTCTTTCTTTTATTGTCCTGAAGCTTTTCAGTTTCAAGAGATCCCAATTATCTTACTTGTAAGTCTTACTTTCTGAGCTACTGGAGTCCTATTTAGAAAACCCTTACCTATGTTTGTAAATTCAAGTATACCTACAAGGTTTTCATCTAGCAATCAAGTTGTACATTGAGGTCCTATTTCCAACTGGAGTTGGAGCAAGTGAAATATAAGATTCTACTTTTGTCTAGTCTGCATTTTGAAACTAAATTAAGATTCCATCTCTCCTCAGTAAAATGGCCTTCACGAGGAATACAAATAACAACAAATGTATGCATGGATGTGGTCCAAGGGAACATGGCTACCCTATTGGTAGGAATGTAAATGCTGCAGTCTTTCTGGAATAAATCTCTAGACTTCTCCAAAAACTGAATATGAATGGATAGATGGCTTAGCAGCTAAAAGCATAGGCTACTCTTCAGGGGACTCAGTTTTTATTCCCAGAACCCACATTATAATTCCAAACTACCTGTAACCCAGTTCTAAGGGATCCAACACCCATTTCTGGCGTCTACAAATATTACACAGAAGTGCTACATAGACAAGCATGCAGGTAAAATTGCATAAAACATATTTAAAGACATGAAATAGATTTTCTATATGACCTACCTACACCACTCCTCAGCATATACTCAGAGGATGACGTATTTTATTATGGAGATACTTGTTCACGGCAACTCTATTGATGACAGCTATGAAATAGAACCAACCTAGTTATTCATCAATTTACAAATGGATAATGGGAACGTGACACATAAACACAATGGAATGCTACACACTTGTAAAAATAAATCAGGAAAATCAGTGGAACTAGAAAAAACTCTATTGGGCAGGAACACCCCTGGCTCAAAGAAGAAACACTGAATGTCCTTTCTCATACAAGGTTCCCAGCTTCAAATTTTCTTTGTGTGCTTTTAACAGTGAGTGCACGTGCAGGATAAGAAACTAGAATAAGCTATTGATGGAGCATTTGTATGGGGTGTTAATATGGGTAAAATGAAAGTAGGGGGGGAATATTGGAGACAGAAGTTTCAAGCAGGTAGTGGGGTGACAAAGAAGGGTAGAGGAGAGGCTAGAAGAAGGCACAAACAAAATAAAGTGGACACGAAGAAGTTATTTGGAAATCTACGATAAAAACATGCATATTGTAAGTGGGGACAGTAGAGCATATGTGACATGAATGAACCCAGAAAATCCAAAGGTTTCAGTAGGTATGAAGACAGAGGTAGAGGAACAGATGGCTGGGAAGTAGATTAATGAAAATTAAGATGTATAAAAAGATGTCATAGATAGCTTTATTTCAACTTGATGCAAGTTACAGTTACCCAAGAGGAGGGAATCTCAATTAAGAAAATGCCTGCATAAGATCAGTCTGTAGGCAACCCCGTAGGGTATTTTCTTAGTTACTGATTGATGAGGAAGGGTCCAGACCATTGTGGGTGGTGCTGTCCCTGGGCTGGTGATCCTGGATTCTATAAGAAAGCAGGGTGAGCAAGCCATGAGGAGCAAGCTAGTAAGCAGCATTCCTCCATGGCCTGTGCATCAGCTCCTGCCTCCAGGTTTGTGCTGTTTGAGTTCCTGTCCTGGCTTCCTTTGATGATGAAATGTGACGGGAAAGTATAAGCTGAATAAACTCTTTCTTCCCCACATTGTTTTGCTCATGGTATTTCATCACAGCAATAGTAACCCTAAGGTGGGCAGAAGTGAAGCCTTATGAAACACCACTAGTTTGTATGCTACATAAGAATATTTTTCTTGAGGGTGGAAAGAAATAGATCCTCACTGTGAAGCCCTGACTGATCTGGAATTCTCTGTGTAGACTGGGCTTTGAATTCTGTGTGTAGAGCCATTTAGACATAAACCCACAATGATCTGAATAAGCAGATATTACTACTGTTACCACACATTATTGAAAAAGCTGCTCCCAGAAGCTGTGTATGAGTGATTAAATGAATGTCAGCATCAGGGACAGGTGACCTCTATATAAGTTGTTGGTCAAAGAGGCTCCAAAGTCACACAAAATGTTGTAGCTATTGCCTTTGCTCTTGGTTTCCCATCAAAACTAGATGATAAAAACCTATTGTTGAAGGCACCACACTCTTTGGTTGCAGGTCACAGGAAAACCAATCATGAACTGACCAGGAATCTCCCTAGTGGCTATCTTTCATAGTGCTGAATGGTATTATGAAGGCTGCTGGGGAGAAAAGGCATCACTGTTTCTCCTGTGCTGCACCCTGGATGCTACAATACTGATGTTCCAGACAAGATGTGCCTATCAGCATGACTGTTTATGGAGCTAACCAACTGCAGTCGATGAAATTTCTGGCGTGCTCCACAAGAGCCAGTAGTATTCCCTTCAATAATGGTTGCACTAATGTTACACACCATCTCTTAAAATGTAGACCATCTTTTGCTGTAGTAGAAAGTTGAGTCTCATATTCTACTGTTCTCTGTCACTTTCCTCTAATTTGTACATACACACACATGCACACATGCATGCACACACACGTGCTCATGTACACACACACAAACAAAACAAAAAGTCGGTTCAGGTAACTGACTTTTAAATGGATAATTGTAATGAAAATTTGTATGATTTTTCACATGTAACTACTTTTGTGGTGATAAACTAGGCTTTGCTTAATCTTCTTCCTCTAAGATTTATTTAATTTTGGATATGTGTGTGTGTCTGTATGTGTACCACTATGTACAGGGGCTAGATGTCAGAAGACAATATCAGACTCATGGCAGCTGCATGTACAGTGAGCTGCCCAATATGGTGCTGGATTCTTGACAGCTTAGTCATCTAAGCTTGAGGCCATAGACTTTTCTTTTAGTTAGGCATTTATGTATTAGTATTTATGAAAATACTAATGGTTCTGTTTTCTGAATAAAATTTACCCAGAGACTCAAAAAATTCACTGCACAAATAATTAGAATTGATTTTCAGTTTTACAACATAAGTATTTTACCCTCTTGAAGTTGGCCTTTCTTATCTTATATGCAACAGCTCATTATTTTACCAGTCATTAGCTATAACTACTTAATGCACTGCTGGTAGTTCTATCAAATTGAACAGGAATTTCCCCTAGAACACAGAGGAAGTTGTAAAAATTATACATTTTTTATGTACTTTCAGTAACATAGCAGAATATAATATCAACATTCAATAAGGAATATTATTCCTCTGCTCCAATAAAGACCAGGGTCAAAGAGAAAAATCAGTGACAAAATTTCATCCATAGTAAAAAGAACAAAAAATTACTTAGAAGAAATACAAGCAAGAGGAGAAAACACTTCCACCATGACAAGCTCAAATGATGAAGACTTGAATACTTATGTCCAAGAATAGCCAGAAATAATATTGTACGAACAAACATTCTACTTGATAGAGTGCCTGGGCTGTAAACATAGCATTCCTATGAGATTACAGCTGGCCTTGTTCAATCATTATGGGTCAGCCAGGAGAGGAATATCTACTGAGAAGGCCTGTCTCCCTTGGGTGAATAACTGCAGGAAGGAAAGATTGCATTCCAGCAGGAAGCCCATGAAGCTGTACCCACTTCCTCATGTCCACATGCCTCCCAGGCCCTGTAAAGGGTCCCAGCCATCTTTTAAGCATTGCAAAACTTCCCTGTACAAAGTGAATGCCACTTGCTGTATGTGTTAATAAACAGTCATTTGTTGAGCCCAGACTTTGGTCTCTTTCCTGCCTTTTGTCTCTTCACTCTGTGAACTAAAATCTAACACTACTGGAAGTATTAACATTTTTTTTCTCCATCTGCTAAAATGATTACATATTGATTAAAGACTCCCTCACAAAATTTCTTCTATTTGGAGAAGCAGCCTAGAGCAAAACAAACAAACAACAATCCAATCTCAAACCCATAATCCTCTTAACAGGACCCATGAAAGGCAAGGCCAGGAAAGAGTTTCAAAAATCCCATTTTTTCCCCCTCAGAAATAGTGTAAAAAAAATTAAAATTGTCTTCCTCTGAGACTGGGAATTTTGAGCCACTGTCACAGAGCAAACAGTCCAGTCCTCTCACACCACCATTTTTAAAAGGACAGAAAACACACACACACGCACACGCACACGCACACGCAAGGAAGAATTGGGACTTGGGTGATATATCCTAATGATAAAGACTTTGTTTAGCTCATGTCAGGTCTGGCTTTGGGGTTCAATTGCAGTAATAAAAAATTATAAAATTATAAAGGCTGTGACACGAAAAATCTAGAGCGGCACAGACATACTTGTAAGGGCAACTAGTATGAATGGGGGCAGCACATCCCATTCATGTCCCTTCGCACCAGAGTCTGGACTCAGTGTCTCCAACCTGCCAGTGCTGCAGTGTCTGGGAAGGCACAGATTCCTGGCAAAATCTCTCCCAAGAATCCTGCGAAGAAGCAGTTTCCCTTGGAATGAGAGTGTGGGACAGCTAGAGCCAAGATGCCTGCTCTACACACATTTCCAGAGATTTGAGGTGGACAAAGCCAGTGCCAGATTCCAGTGGACATTCTGCTGCACAGCACTAGGGATGTGTCCAGGCGGTAGTGCCACAGCCTATGCAATGTGACAATCCTGCCATCCACGATTCCAGGAGCCCAGGGTATACCGCCCTTTGCATCAGGTTTTCCTCCTTATGAGCCTAAAATCAGCAAAAGGGAATGTATCCAGGACCAACATTCCAGCATCCTGCCACCAAAATCAATTAAAAACAAAACAACCAGTTTCTTGTAGAGGCACAGAAACGACAGAGCTATTGAATTCCATTTCCTTGTTGGGGGATATTTTGAATTTCTTTGTTGAGTGTATCCAAGGTACAATATATTATAGAACTTTATGTGATCGTGTACTATCCTCAGGACCTCAGTTCAATGTTCAGTCCATCTATATTTACATTTTTTTTTTGAGACAAGTTTTCTCTATTTAGCCCTGGCTGTCATGGAACTCACTGTGTATACCTGGCTGGCTTTAACCTCACAGAGATCTGCCTGCCCCTGCCTCCCAAATACTGAGATTAAAGCCGCGCGCCAGCACTGACTATTTACAAATTCTTATAGAAACATAGTCATCACTGTCATGACCCCTCCAACAAGATCTGTGTACTTGGGCCAGATGGTCCTCAAACCTGCTGTGGTCTTCCTACTGCGTCCTAATAGAATAATAACAGAGGCATACCGTCCACCCTTCAAAATTTCTCTTAGTGATATTTAAAATTGTAGTAACGCTATTGCTTTTTTTTTTTAAGAAAGCAGGTGGAATTTATTAAAGTAGTAGAAATTTATTAAAGATTTATAAGCAATGAAATTTGTAGGCTATTTGATGGGTTTGGGAAACAGCATGAAGGTGTAGACCTACTACAAAAGACAAATGCCTTATGTTGTCACTTGCCTGTAGATCCTAGCTGTAACTGCCCAGATTGCCATGAAGATTGAGAGTTTGGTTTGAAATGGGTCAGCCATATCATCCACTCCACGCTTTAGGGAAGATCTAAGAAGAGGAGTAGAGATTCTAAGGGCCAGAGCACGAGGGGAAGAGAAACTAATGTCTTTTCAGCACATGGTATAGTTATTGCACTCAAGAACTCACTTCTCAGTGCCCAGAAGCTTCATCATGGATGAAGAAAGGAAAAAATGAGGGACCCCATCTCTCAGAGAGTACTTGCAGTTCATGGTTTCTGAGGACAAGGGGGTCATTTTCTTCAGTGGTGAGTCCATAGGTATTTGCCCTTGTTGCTATTAATAAATTTCTGGTTGAGACTTCAGCAAAAAAACTCAAATTAAACTCAGTAAGACACGAACAAAAAGACACAAAGAGAGGAAAATGTGTTGAGAAGTAGGTGGTAAGGAATAAAGGGGAGGTACTGAAAAGGAGAAATTGTAAATTTAAAAGCCAAAATATCTGCCTTTTGCAAATATTTCCTTTTAGCCACATCCAAAGATAGAGCCAGCCCCAAACAAATCGAGCCATATCACTTCCTGTCTCAACCTTCCTAGTGCTGGGATTAATGGCATGTGTGCTTCCCAAATACTGGAGCAAAGTCATGAGATCCCAAGTGCTGGGATTAAAGGTGTGTGCCACCACTACTTGACCTCTATGGCTAACTCTGTGTCTGGCTCTGCCCTGATCTTTAGACAAGCTTTATTGTTTACAGTACAAACAGAATATCACCACAGCGTTGAAATGATGTTTTAGTATATCGAAAGCCTTTGTGTCTTGGTAAGTAGTTATATGAGGGTGCTGATAGTAAAACAGTGCTGGTTGGTGGCGCTGGTTATTGGAGGAAAAGTCACAGTCCACAGCAGAACCCAATGTTAGTTTTTAGGGCTTTATTAGGAGGGAAAATGGGTGTGGGGAAGGGGACCAGGCCTGGTGAGAGAGAAAGATGGGGGAGGGAGTGGAGCAGAGCAGAGAGCAGAGAGAGAACACAGAAAGGACACACAGAGAGGGGTGGGGGTCCACGTCTGGCTTTTTAAGGCGGGGATTGCATGACCACATGGCAGGTATGTAGTCACCAGCGCCCGGAGTCACCAGCGCCCGCTGATGATGTAAGATGCGAGACACAAAACCCCAAGCTGCGCATGTACAGGATCCTAACAGGTGCTAAACCTGATGAACTACCAAGAACGTAAGAGGAACTGGAGTGCCAACTCAGCAATTAATAGTCCTTGTGTTCTTACAGATGAGCTAAGATTTTTGTCCAGCCCTCATGTTGGGTGGCTCTCAGTGGCTTACCATGGGTAAATCCACTTTCAAGGAAACACACACACACACACACACACACACACACACACACACAAACCATAAATATTTTAAAGGAATGGCAGTGTGACACTTATGTCTTCTTTCTGTTAGAAAGTCCCCTTGCTCTAATACTATTGATATGCTTTGTGCTGAGTGATCCCCAGTGGAAAGGCAAGTGAACAACCATGAGAGGAAAAGAGCAAGAGACTCTGGCTCTTACAGGGGGCCAACTAAAGGGATGATGCTTCATTCTTTTTAATACTGAGAGAAGTGCAGGGAGAGGGAGAGGGAGAGGAATACATGTTGTTTGAATTCAAAACGGTCTTGTTAATAGAAAATCCTGTGCCAGATATTGGGGTGGAAGGCAAAAGATCAGAGAAGCAGCGCAAGCCACTGCCATGTCTTACCTCTAGGACTCCTCAGCCTACAAAGCCTCTAGTTCCTGTCTCCTCACGTCTTATATACCTTTCTCCGCCCTGCTGTATTACTTCCTGAGATTAAATGCTTGTGTGCTTCCTGTTACTGGGATTAGAGGTGCCACCACTGCCTGGCTCTGTTTTCTCTCCTAGACTGAGTCAATCTCATGTAGGCCAGGATGGCCTTGACTCATAGAGATCCAGACAGGTCTCTGCCTCTCGAGTGCTAGGATTAAAGTTGTGTGCCACCACGGTCTGACCTCTATATCTAATCTAGTGGCTGGCTCTGTCTTCTGATCCTCAGGCAAGCTTTATTAGGGTGCACAATGTATCACCACAGACACACACACAAAGAGTGAGAAAGAGGGGGGGGGACTAAATGTCAATTTAGGCATATGTGTCCCATAGCATATGACTGGAAGTCATACAATAACCCAATGGACACACAGAGCAGACATGTCCTTTAGATCTGCTTCTGATAAGGACAATATGGTGGAACTGAGTACTAAACTGCTTGGGAATATGGTCTTTATTGTATCAAAAGTAAATTGTCACATATTCAGTTTGTCTTGGAAAATTAGATGGACTTCAGGAAGTGAATGTGTTTGGTGTCATAGTATTCTGATTAATTTTGATTGTCAAGTTGACACAACCTTGGAGGAAGGAACTTCAAGTTAGGAATTTTGTTGATCAGATGAGACTGTGGCTATGCCTGTGAGAGATTGTCTTGATTGATATGGGAGGACCCAGCCCACAGTGGGCAGCACCGTCCCTATGCAGATGAGCCTGGGCCCTATAAGAAAGCTAGTTGATTATGAGCTAGTGAGCAGGGAATCCAGTAATCAGGTTCTTCCATGTTTTCTGCTTATTTTACTGCCATGGATTTTTCAATGATGGGTTGTGACTGGAAGTGTATGCCAAAAAAAAAAAAAAAAAAAAAAAACCAAAAACCAAAAAACCCAACAACAACAACAACAACAACAAAAACCTACTTTCTTTGTCTGTGGTGCTTTTGGTCATAGCATTTATCACAGCAGCAGAAAGAAAACTAAAACACATAATAACATGAGAAAATTCTTCCACAGGGCATAACCTCTGAAAATTTGTGGAATTATTTTATAAGTGATCAACTGTTTGAAGTTGACACAATCCAAAATGTTAACTTTGGTGTAAGAAGGTAGATTTGCACAGCCTTCTTTCAATCTTCCCTCCTCTTGCATTTTGGGGAGATGAGGGTATAGATGTGGAGACTCTACCACAACAGCAATATAATCAATGAATAAAGGTTGTATCTGCTCTCCCTCAGTATTTATTGCATTTCTTGACATGATCTTAAAGTTTTTGGTCTTGTTTACTGAGGGAA
The DNA here is from genome assembly GCA_902168425.1 of Peromyscus attwateri. Classification (NCBI taxonomy): domain Eukaryota; kingdom Metazoa; phylum Chordata; class Mammalia; order Rodentia; family Cricetidae; genus Peromyscus; species Peromyscus attwateri. The sequence continues at coordinate 13,826 of CABHPP010110637.1, forward strand.
TAGATTACATGAATATAATACCAAACACAGAGACAGGGAAAACATGCAGATTAATCCCTCTGGTGGGATTCTGATGGTTGGCAATTCATTTCTTTGTCATAAACTGTGTCTAAGATGTGGTCATGTGACTGAGGAAAACTGTAAGCATGATAGAAGTAAGGTCTAGGATGATTTCCTTTAGGGGTTGCATAGGCTGTGGTATATATCTCTTGAATACAGACCTTAAAATCATCATCAAATAACAACTACTTTTAAAAGGAATTATATATCACAATTAAATAATAATTATAATGAATGTATTAGACTTTTAGATTTTTTTATTATTTAATGATGATGTTCCCATACAATATATCTAAAGAAGGGAATACTAGACATCCAGAGTGTTTTCTTTTGTTTTACAGACATTTCACATAACATAGCCATTGAATTCTAAAGGAAACTTAGTTTACTCTTTCTCCAAATATTGTGGCCACATAGTCACATTTTCCCCAATCATTCCAGATTCAATAAAATATTAATAACCTATCTGCTAGTACAAATTACATTTTGTTTCAGAAAAAGAAGTTAAGTTTAAACCCTGACAGTGATGGCTCCCTGTGGATCCTGACTCTGACTGGGAAACTTAGTCCTGAATGACTAATGTAAATCTTCTTCTGACTTGGGGAGAAGAAATTTCTTTGTCTGATTTTTTTGTATTTTTCTTTCATTAAAAAATTTTTTAAATGATTTATTTATTTTCTGTATAGGAGTGCTCTATCTGCATGCATGCCTGCACACCAGAAAAGGGCATCCGATCTCACTACAGATGGTTGTGAGGCACCAAGTGGTTGCTGGGAATTGAACTCAGGACCTCTGGAAAAGCAACCAGTGCTCTTAACCTCTGAGCCATCTCTCTAGACCCTCTTTGTCTGATTTTTAAGGTTTGCTTTTCATGTCTTGAATATTTTGTTGAATATTGCTGCAAAGTAATTCCATTTTTCTGTTCATTCAGTAACTGTATTTCTAGTTGGTATTTTAATTTTTTTTTTTTTAGAAAATGGATAGGTTGAGTTGCAGGAAAGAATGGACTATTTGTTTTATAGCATCAATCTGGAGGAAGAGGCAGATGATGTGAGCTCCAGTCTTCCCTGGTCTATATTATATATTCCTGGACAGTCAATGCTACATAATTGAGAGAAGCTGATTCAAAGAACAAAACAAACAAACCAAAAAAGGAAATAGATTGGTTGAAGCATAAGTTGTGAAAAAGCCTCAAATGTGTTTATCTCATTCCAACTTCCTGCCTTTGTATAGCAGGTCCCTCTCTGTTCTTGTGTCTGGACAGACCTAGGGATTCATTCTACCCCAAGTTTATTGCTTTTCCCCTTAGGGTCTTGAATCAGGAATATCCAGGTTTTATGTGTCTTTAGTTAATCAGGAATGCTGTTATGTCCCTTCATCAAATGGCCACTGAGGTGTGTGGATATTCAGACAGCCTCATCATTGACACTGGCTTTGAATCCTGCGTAGTTGTAGTGAGCACATACCCCAGTTACGGGGGAGGAATAATCACTCTTAATTCAGACTTGGTATAACACTCATTTATTCACACAGTAAGATTACAAGCAATATTCATCCTGTTTTCCAAATGGAAGCAGTAGTACCTCTCCAAGTGTACAGGTCCAGACTCGCCACGTCTGTTCCTCTGGATCTTGGGTCAGCCTTCCTCAGGTCAACCACGTCTGCACTGGGGACAGGATCTCACATCTCTGGCAGAGGAGAGTCATCTCGCACGAGGGCCTGACGAGCTCTGTTGGTCAGGTCTGAGGCTTCATCTTTTATATTCTTTCCTGGCTAGGTTTCTAGTCTTATCCCTACTTCCACACATAGCTTATAGCTTATCACTACTCCATTTGTGGTTTACTTACATCACTTTATTGCTTATCACTCCTGACCAGGGTTGTTCACCCTAGGCCTTACATGTTCCTTACAGTAGTGCTAAGGCTGCATGACATTCCCATCTGCCAATTTTAAGCCCTTGATCCATCAGAAGCAGGAAAGAGTGAATGTGCCTTGGACTCTTGGAATTGTGGGTTGTGTGTTTGTGACATTTCTATGGCTGTAGAGCAGCTGCCTGGATGTTCCCCTCCCATGTGCACAGTTCTTGTAGTTCTGCACTGGCTTCATCCTTCCCAAAGCACTGAGAATGGAGATAAAGCAGGAGCCGTGCACAAGACTTTCCACCCTGCTCTGTCCCAGGGGAACTACTGTGTCCAAGGCTACTATCTGGGTGAAAAGGCACCTGGAACATGTGCTGCCTCAGAACTTGCAGAGCTGCCAGGTTGGTGGCAGAGTCCAGACTGTGGTCTGAAGGGTCCCAGGAGGTGTGCCCTGTCTCCTTACTTTAGAGTATTCCTGTCATCATCTTTGCCATTTTCTGTTTTCTTAGTACTGAACCCCAAGCCATGCTTGGCATAAGGTAAACACAGGCTTTGGCACTACACTGCTTCCCCCAAGCAAGACTCCACATGTGTGTGTGTTCTGTTCTTTTAAAAATGATTATATGAGAGGACTGGATTGTTCCCTCTGTGAGAGTGGGTCAAAATTCCCAGTCATAGAAGATGCAAATTTTAAGTTAGATTTTTTTCTTTCTCTATCTGTTTTTTGAGGCAAAAATTGGAGTTTTCAAAAAACTCTCTCAGGCTTGTCCTCGGATTGTCGAGTGAAGTGGATCATGGGCTTGGGATTGGATTGTTGTTTGCTTTGCTAGTCTAGGGTGCTTCTCCAAGTAGAAGAATTACGATACTTATTCAGTAGTTAGTCATTTTACTGGATGAATATCTTGGAGCAAAAAATAGTATTTTCATTAGTGTTCTATTGGCTGGAAATAGACCAGAGTCTGACCTCAACAGACAACACAGGTCATTAGCACATAAAGCAAGCTTCACCTACTTTCCTGGTGTGCAGAGAAGGTGTGCAATGGAAGAAAGCTGCCCTTTACAGGGCTCTTTATAGGGCTCCAAGGGTCTTGGCAACAGGAAGTTGAGCAGCTCCCTGTGCTAAGTCCTGGTCTGCAGTCTCTCCCTTTTCAAATTGTTTGCCCAAGGGAGACAGGCTATCTTGGGAAATAGGCTTTGTCGGCAGGCATTCCCCTCTGGGCTGACCCATAGTGGTTGAGAACTTTTTGCCTTCCTCCATTCCTCCATGTGGGGTTAAATGGTCAACATGCCCAGCTGTGATAATCTTTTTCAAGGGGGCACTTTGGAACCCCCCAAGATGGAGGTTGCTTAGCTAGGACAGTCAGTTACATCATGACTAAGATTAGTGAAAACAA
>CABHPP010110638.1:0-57430 GCA_902168425.1 Peromyscus attwateri
AGAACAATACATGAATCACCAGCATATATGCATACACAAAACTGCATCTTGAGTCAAGGTAGAAACAATAAATTTCTTCATTTAAACAGTTCCATTTTTAACCCAGTTCCAGCATACAGTTCCTAGGTCATTACTATAAACTCGAAATTGTCCCATTGCAATGAAATCTCTATTGTGCATTTCATTTCTTAAGTCTCAAAATTCAAATGATAAATTCTGATACTAGCCTTCCAAATATGATAAATCCATAACCAAAATCTTTTTGTAGTTTTCTCATTAAGTTCAAGAAGTTCAAAAAAAAAAGTAAATTCTTAATTCTTATTTAAACTTACATTTACAACTAGTACCTTTACCTCTTACAAGCTTATTACTGTATGTTTTAGGACTACCCTAGATTCTTCTTGCAAGCTTATATTTTTAAAGGAACTCTATGGATCTATTTTACAAACTTATATAGGGCTACCATTAGCATATATTTAACTTAGTAAACACCTAAAGATTTCTTAACACAGATCTAACAAGACAGAATTTTTACAAACTCATATATCTTATTTTCATCTTTTTCTACTTCTTACTCTTAATTATTATCACTATCTCTATCATAAAGATTCTCTTAACTAGACAGAAAGTACGTACATCATTTCTAAAGTTTAGAGCTTATAGTCAACACCCACAACAGCCCTTCCACAGCTCCTTCAGAGAAACCCCTCTCCCACTGATTCCACTCTCGCCCTGCACGGTCCCTTCCCCCCAGATGCAGAGCCCCAGACATCCCAGGCTGCTCTGCTCCTCTGCTAGCTGCCTTTGGAGGTAGGGGCTTTCTTTCTCCCCAAATCTGCCTCAAACTCTTAGCAGCTTTCACAGGTCATGCATTTTCTAGGGAGGAATTTGTCCCTTCTATTTCTTCAGATGTTGGTGTGGGTTTATCTATTGCCTGAGTTTTCATGGGTATGTTTAGCTTCTTTAGGTTGGATTTTTCCTTCTGGTGCTTTCTGTAAGGCTGGGTTTGTGGATAGGTATTGATTAAATCTGGTTTTATCATGGAATATTTTGTTTACTCCGCCTATGGTGATTGAGAGTTTTGCTGGGTATAAAAGTCTAGGTTGGGATCCATGGTCTCTTAGTGTCTGCATAACATTTGTCCAGGACCTTCTAGCTTTCATAGTCTCTATTAAAAAGTCTGGTGTTATTCTGATAGGTTTGCCTTTATATGTTACTTGGTCTTTCTCCTTTGCAGCTCTTAATATTTTTTCTTTGATCTGTATGTTTAATGTTTTGATTATTATGTGGCGAGAGGACTTTCTTTTTGGGTCCAGCCTATTTGGTGTTCTGTAAGCTTCTTGTATCTTCATAGGTATTTCTTTCTTTAGGTTATGAAAGTTTTCTTCTATGATTTTGTTGAATATATTTTCTGTGCCTTTGAGTTGGTATTCTTCTCCTTCTTCTATCCCTATTATTCTTAGGTTTGGTCTTTTCATGGTGTCCCAGATTTCTTGGACGTTTTGTGTTACGACTTTTTTGTCTTTAGTGTTTTCTTTGACTGACGAATCTATTTTCTCTATTGTGTCTTCAGTGTCAGAGATTCTCTGTTCCATCTCTTGTATTCGGTTGGTTATGCTTCTTTCTGTAGTTCCTGTTCGTTTAGTCAGGGTTTCTATTCCCAGCATTCCCTCAGCTTGTGTTTTCTTTGTTGTCTCAATTTCTTTTTTCAGATCTTGGAATGTTTCTTTCATCTGTTTAATTATTTTTTCTAGGCTTTCTTCCAATTTTTTGTTTGTTTTTTTTTCATTTCTTTAAGGGAATTTTTTATTTCCTCTTTAAGGAAGTTTTTCATTTCCTCTTTAATGGAGTTTTTCATTTCCTCTTTAAGAGAATTTTTTATTTCCTCTTTAATGGGGTTTTTCATTTCCTCTTTAAGGGAATTTTTTATTTCCTCTTTAATGGAGTTTTTCATTTCCTCTTTAAGGAAATTTTTTATTTCCTCTTTAATGGAAATTTTCATTTCCTCTTTGAAGAAATTTTTTATTTCCTCTTTAAGAATACTTTTTATTTCTTCTTTAAGGGCCTCTATCATCTTCTTTAAGTCATTGTTAGGATTGATTTCTTCTGTTTCTTCTGCCTTGGTATGTTCAGGAGTTGCAATTGTAGGGTCGGTAGGTTCTGGTGTTGTCATATAGGTCTTTATGTTGTTGCCTGTATTTTTCTGTTGGCATCTACTCATCTCTTTTTCTGCTCAGTGCAGATGGTGTAAGACCCTAACCCTTCAGGCTTACACCTCCAAGCCTCAGAAATAAGAAACTTCAAGCACCGGGAAATGAGAAACTAAAAATCTGGTTCCCTGGGCAAGCTGACCACCCCTGTTCTCAGTCGGTGAGGTGTATACTTACGATTCTGGTGCTCTGGTTCGGTGGTTGGGTGGTCTTGATAAGTTCTTTTGAGAGCTTCTTGAAATACAGGATCCAAAGACACCTCTTATTCCGTGGCTTGCTGAATAGCTGGGTGGCTGGCCCCTGATGTCCTCCTCCTTCTCTTGCTCCTCGATCCTTCAGGTTCCTGCGAGCACCGCGGCGTCCTCCCTTGTTGCCTCTGTAGCCACAGCTGCACTGATCCCTGCCGCGGAGCCCAGGTCCTGCCGGATGCTGCGCTCTCCACTAGATCCCAATTGAGAAGCAATCAGCAAGGTGATTAACATCAACTGTGCAGGTTCGGGCGTCCCTGGATCTTGTAGCTCCTCTTCTTGCATTCACCCAGCTCTGTCGCGCCCCAAAGGGTCACCCGGGGAGTCCCGGCCGCTGCTCCTTCCCTGTGCACGCTACGACCACGCCGCTTGCTCATACCGCACTCCCGGAGATCCGCTCACCGGATCTTTTTAAAGATTAAATTATCCCATTTCTATTAATCTAATGTGTTACCCCAAGGAAACACACTGTCTACATACTGTCCATCCTGCTTTCCTGCTTCCTCCATGTCTGGCAGGCTAGCCCCTGGCTGGCTAGCTGGCTCCCCCTTACTCTCTGCCAGCCAGCCCCACCTATTGGCCATTCAGCTTTTTATTAGACTAATCAGGTACCTTAGGCAGGCAAGGTGAAACAGCAACACAGCTTTACATAATTAAACAAGTGCAGCATAAAGAAATGAAACACACCTTTACATTGTTAAACAGTTATTCTGCAACACAAACAAATGCAACACATCTTTACATAGATAAACAAATATTCTATTCCACAACGTGGCCCTTCAAGAGAATCCTCTTATTAACCTGATTTACTGGTGCTAGGGTGCTTGAGAAAGGAGGGGGAAGTAGGTATGAGACCCCAGGGCCAGAGTGGACTCTGCAGCCATACTCTCCACTTATGCACCTCCTATCTCCTATCTGTGGAGGCAATCCATTAAAATGTCAATTTACCTGTTGTCTTTGTTTTAGCAGATACTCATGGAATGGGACCAAATATTTTTTTTTCTCAAGGATTATGTCAAATTTGTATTGACACAGGGAATGCAAGTGTGGGTTATTCACAGACAAATGGAAAAGCACAGTGGAGAAACTGACAATTTAAAAATGTCAGACATAAACAGAATTATTTGTTCATTTTAATAGACATTAAGCAACCCTGTTTAATGTGAGCATTGAGCCAAGCACAGCATGGCAGTTGCCCATGGGCCTGGACTGTCTGTGTGCATCATCTATTCAGAGAAAGGCATTGAGCCAGAGGAACCAAGTTTAAATCCAGAGTGTGTCACTTAGGTAACTTGCTTAACCTTCTAGAAAGTCTCTTTTCTAAAACAGAGATGATAGGAATCCTTGCCTCGAGAGTGAGTCAGTGATAGGACGTAGCTATAGTACCCAACACAAAGCCCGTCATATACCTAACTCTCAATAAACTCTTCACTACCACTTGATGCTATTTAGAGATAAAAAATGTTTCCCAGGAAGGCCCAACCCAGCAGAAGGACATGGGAAAGTGGCTTGAGGAAGGAGGAAAGAAGTCAAGAAGTCACCCCTCTAAGGTGGTGGCATATGCGAGCACTCCGCTATTGAGATAAACTGAGGATTCGAGGATAACTGAGTCCTGATGATGGGGAAAATGGCGAGGAGAAGGGATGGCATTCCAGGCAAGGAACATAGTGAGCAAGATTTGGAGGCAAGAGTAGGGATATATTCAAGCATTCCTCGTGGTGTTTGTGGCTGGAAAGGGGAGGGTGAGAGCAAGGATGTGGAGACCTTGCTGTCTGAATGTTGAATGACACACTTCCAGTGTGCATGGCTGCAAGGATGTGGAGTTGTCCTAATGAATGGGCCTCTGTGGATGCCAGCCCTCTCGGCCACTGCAGAGTGGTATAGAGCCTTGCTATTCTGCTCTGCAGGCATTGATGATTTGACTCTGTCACCTACAGGACAAGTTAGCTTCCAAACCACGGGTCCATCTGCCTTTACAACATGCAGTACTGTGGTAGAGTACAGGCCCTTGATTATAGACATTCCTGAAGTTGGGTTTCTGGGCCTAGCCTAGAGTAAAATAATGTGAGTGTGTCTTCATGTTTTAAAATAGATTTCATTTTCATTCAGGTTTTGTCAGGTGGACAGAGCTCGAGTCTCCTGCTATTGAAAAAATAGTTGGTTGCCATTCCTCAAAGGCCCATGTGTGTTGCGGTGAGTGCCACACAGGGAAGTAATGAGGTCAGGCAGGGAGCTGAAGAAGCTAGAAGAAAACTCGGGGAGAACCTTTGCTCTGAGGTTTCAGGGAAGGAACATTTGAGTCAGAGGAAGCAGGCTCAGGAGGGCTATGAATAATTTGAGTAATTCCAAGAGTGCCTGGGGAAGGTGGACGAACTGGCCTTCATTGCTTGGTACTTGGATCTGGAGAAGGGAAATAGTAGTGCAGGATTGAGTGCCTCATGGAGGAGGTCTCAGGATTGGGCCTGGGGTGGTTGGTTTGCAAATATAAGGCTCCCTAATATAAGTCCTTTACCATCTCTTGGAGTGGGATAGCACTCTGGGGCCAGCCAGGCTTCAGATGCAGAACATCAAAAATAAAAAGGCACAATTAATACTCCGATGTTCTTGGTAATACAAAGGAATCATGTTCTCCAGGGATTTAGAGACACTGATACATGTTTGTGATGAGTCAATCGTGTATGCTCACTGGAACACAGGTAAAGCTCTGTAAAGGTGGAGCTTAGAAAGCTACCAGGTTGGTGGACACCTTTGGGTGCTAGGTGACCCCTGCCCCTTCTCTTGTGCCTTACTGTGTGCATCTCCTTCATCTGTCTGTTCTTGAGTTGTATCCTTTAGAACAAACTGCTAGCCACATGTAAAGTGTCTTCCTTAGTTCTAAGAGCATTTCCAGCAATCCGTTCAGCCAGAGGATGGGTTGTAGGCACCCCTAACTGGTAGCCAACTTGAATGGATGGCTGTGTGGCTAATTTCAAGACCCACTAGTTGAACCTGGCATCTGAAATACAGTCCATCTCAGTCTATGAAGACACGTTCTTAACCAGTGGAGCTGTTCTGTTTCCAGGTGGCCAGCATCAGTTAGAACTGGGTTCAAACGTGGGCACATATTTGGTATCCATAGAACACTGGAGGATTGCATAGTGTAGAAATCTGTGTGCATACACACGCACACTCACACACACAACTCCCCTGCAAAGCTGTGGAGTTTTGGTTATGGCTGTGAATTGCAGCTGGCATCTATATTGCCAGTGGCAGCCTTGAGGCATCTTTACTGTGGTCAGAGGGGTCAGCTCTAAGGTCACAGAAGACTGATGTTCCTTGTTTTTGCTTTGAGTAAAGATGAAAAAAAAAATCCACCGATTCATTTTTTTTTCCGTTACTACCCACTAAATCCACAGAAGTTCTTCAGACCGAGGTTGCCATTCTTGCTCATTTGTGTATCATGGCCTTTTCCTTAATTTACTCCTCCTTCCTGTGTTTAAGAAATTAAGAAAGAGAACTTGTGACCTAAGAAGGCTGTACACAGCATCTGTTGTCTGTAAACTAGCATGGACTGTGCCCCCTCAAGCTGTTTAATTTACAAAACGCACATTAACACGCTCATCCGTCAGAGACATGGATACCAGGGTTCCCTCTGAGTTCCCCTGATCTGTATGACAAGAGGCAGAAATGCCTCACGGGATTTCCAGATCGCCTTTGGAGACAATTTACTTGAAAGATCAAATGCTTTGGGTGTGTTTTCCCACCAGAGTAGTGAGTACTTCTGCTGAGGGCCTCTTTGATATTGTTTCAGTTCATTAGGCCATGTTTGCAGGTATCCAAAGTGCAGAGTGGTGACCTGCTGGAGGGAATCGGGGAATCTAGACTATTTCATCTCCCTACCCCATCCTTATCATGGGGAAAGTACTATGTTAACAGCCCTCCTGGTTTTCTAATCATGTATGAAGCTGGCTAAAGGCAGGACTCTACTTTCTGATTCATCCTTGAACTTACATATTTAGACAGTGATCTTTAAAATCCAGGATCATCTTAATAATGACGACTAAGTTGTTTAACATGACAGTCTCCTCAGAGAATGAAAAGGAACCAATAGTCTTTCTATCTGCAATTTTGAACCTGTCACAAGAGTATATGTGCACGTGTGTATAAGTATGTGTGTATATGTGTGTGTGTGTGTGTGTGTGTGTGTGTGCATGTGTTATCTTCTCAGTGTTTGTTACTCTCTGAGAATACACTATTGTACAGGACTACTTAATTAAACATGACTTAAAAAGTTTGAATTCTTCTTTAAAGTAGTGACAGAAATTGCTTAACATGATTTCTTGGTTATATGCTGCCTTTGGAATGGCAAGAAAGCAGACTCAAGAAAATCCAGTCACTCTGTTAAATCTTTATTTATTTTCTAAAGAGTGAGAGAGCATTTTTATCCAAGCGATGAGAACCTCCTGGAGTTGATTGACTTAAATTAGCTTGATTGCTTTTTATCAATCACAGCTGTGCTGTTTAGCATAAAAATGCAAAACATCTAAAAAGCATTTGCCTTGCAGCATACTAGAAAGATGTTTTTAGTTAGTTTTAAGATGTTTCAAATTTTTATTCTGCACAGATTCCCTAAGAATGTATCCAGAACATATCTAGTTACAGAGAATTAGTACAGATATTGTAAACTCTGAGAAAATGAATTAAAGAAAATATGCTGTTTTATGAATTACATATTTAGAATTTGGGCTTTTTCGCTTTTAAATGTCTCTCATAAGTTAAACAGTTCAGCAATATTTGTTGCAGTGACCAAGCCACGCAATTGCTGCTAAACATTAAGAAACAGTCCTTGGGACTTTTCACATAATAAGCCATTTGGCCTTTCTTGAGCTGTTGACACGGTTCAGTGGAAACTAGCTGTTAGGTGAAACCTGCTTTGTCCTGAAACCCTCTGAATGAAGAAGCTCATCCCGTCTTCTGCCTGGCTTCGATGGTGTGATGATGCACAGGGCCCGTTAGCATCCTCTTGTGCTGGTGTTGTGAGAGTGGCTGCTCAGCGAGGTGGTCCAAGTCCCTGATCCTGCTGCTTTTTATTACTTCCTCTCAGCTGGCAGATTTTGTCCTTAGATACTTTCAGGTATAAGCAACAATAAAGCCAGAAGAAGGAGCTGAGAGAGAGAAAAATGTCAGCGGCTACACCGGCTGCTTGTCTCTTTGTTTTTGCCCGAGTGGTTCATTTAGTTTCCTAGATGAATCCCTTGCTTGTGCTGGCACTCGAGTGCAGGATTTGAGTTTACAGACACACCAGGTCCTATTTCTTCAGACTGGCCACCAGCTTACATGCCTGCAAAACAAACCTGTATGTCTTGGTCAGTCACTCTACAAGCCGTGGGTGTGAGAATAACACATGCCTACATTTACTCAGCTGAGGATGTGAAGAGCTGTGCTCCTGGGTCTGGAATGGGAAGACTGGGGCCACAATCTTACTATTGGGGAGAGTATAGTGTACAGAGTCCTCTCTCCCTGTGAAAGCATGGTTTAGGGCAGTGGTTAGATGAACAGTCAAAACTGTCAGGAGTCACCCAGATAAGTGGAGACCCCAGTAAGAGCTTGTGCCTTAAGCTCCAGGGATGTGAGATTAACGGTCTAAGTGTTTTCTCCACTAGGTTTTCATGAGGAAAATAAGTCTGTGATGAATGTCTGCATTGCCTTTAAAGATGTATAATCTAATTTCCCAGTAGTTGATGTATAATTGTATTCTGGGAAATTAAAAAAAAAAATACCTGTTTCACTCTTGCTATAAACCATTTTCTAAAAATAATTTATCCTACTATGAAAATATATATTGTAATTATACTATTAATGTTTAAATCAATCATAGCTTTAGCATTATGACAGAATTTAGAAAAATGTTTTCAAATTCCCTTCCAAAGCCAAAATCTGGTCTGTTGTATATACATGACTCTTGACATCATTATTTCAGTAATTTACCTAAAAGTTAGAGGTTTTGTTTAGAGGTTAAGTTAGCTTAGTATTATTAAAACTGTGTCCATATAGTTTTAGACCCCCTCACTGTCACTTAATTGATAAGTTAATTTTGTATTTTGGAGACAGGATTTCCTGTAACTCAGGCTGATCCCCAACTCCCTGTGTAGCTGAGGCTGAGCTTTGAACCCCTCCCCCTCCCGCTTTGCCTACCTTCTCGAGTACACTTCACCACACCCAGCTAAGCTGACTTTTTTCCTTAATCATTGTGTGGCATGCTCTCCTAGGCTGTACTTCTGTGTTTGGTCATTATGGAAGTTTGGAGTCTTCCTTTGGGGTACTAGAGTGTCTTCCTGCGTGTCTGGACTGCTGGATCACAGACTATCTCTAAGGCATGTTGTGTAGGCTTCTGAAAGTTAATTTTATTTTGACTGGCACACTTTACACATTTATGATATTTTACTCATGTATACTTTGGAGGAAATATGTATGTACTTGGTTTAAGGCCACAGCCTTAAATTGCTAACTCTGGGATTTTGAAGTTTAAATGGTCAACATAACATTATTATTCTTTGTTATAATTAGAGTTGTTATATAGGGTTGAATATATTTCCATATTCTGTTGTGTATATTTTCTTTCTTGTTTTCATAGATTGCACAGTAATAGATTATTATTTGGTGTGATTATGCATTAGGGATATTAATTATTTAATCTTAGTAATAGAGAATGTTTTATATTATTATTTGCCCTTTTAGTTTTGTTTTTGTGCATTTACCCAAGTTTTTGGGCTGTAAGCGTAGCTGAATCGACCACACATTTCTTAGAGTTTCCAGAGATCAGAAATATTCTGCTTTTCTTTGTTTTTATTTTCTGTCTTCATATGTTATAATTTTTTTAGAGTTTATTCACTCTTTTTCAAAGTAAAATACAGGTACAAGGTCAAAAGATTGCAGCTGGACATAGCCTGTGTCCATAGTTACAGAACTTGACGCTCTTCATTTATCCCTGTGCTTAGAGCTCATTCCAGCCCAAGGAGACAGCTGACCTCTTGGTTTTTTCTCATACTGTATTTCACTACAAGCAAGGGGTGTAATTTCTATACCCAGTTTCAGTTTATTTAGAAAAATAAACTTGCACTTATTTTAGCATAGAATATAAGGCATAAATCTAAATTAATTTATGTCCATTTATGAATTTGTCCTAATGTAATCTCTTTAATAGTCTTTAATTACTTTTGAACTTATTGCCTGTCTTCAGTCCCTGCTCTCTTTGGACTTTCTGTCCTGTTGACCTGATCACTAGAGCTGTGTCTTCCAACAGGCTCCCCACTGTGTACTCTGGGTAAACAGAGTGCTGCTCTCCGTACAAAATTACATTGTCAGAATATTTGTTATGCTTATGATTTTTCTTCAGTTAATCTATAGAATTTGTTTTTAATTTATTTAAAAAAATCACATGTGATGTGCATTGACTCTTTTGAGTTACCTTAGGGAGAGCTGACTAGTTTAAGTTAATTCTATATTAAAGGGTATTTCCTCATAATTATTTCCTTGTAATTCCTGTTTTTTCTTAAATGATGTTTTTAAGATTATTCCCAAGTGCTTTCTCTTTTAAGATATTATTTTGAAATGTGTATATGCTTATGAGTTGTGCATTTGCATATATAAATACGTATTCGGATCACGCTTCTCTGTGTATGTACATGAAAAATGATTGGTCATTTCAAATTTCTTGTTGTATGCTAAGACAAATAGTGTTTATCCCTTTGTTGTTGCTGTTCATGCTCTGAGCATCTTTGTATGTGTGCATGCCTTTATGTAGTTCTCCCAACTGCCAAACAACACTAAATCTGAAATCTGTGTTTGACACAATCTTGTATTGGAATGCGTGGAAAGTTTCTTTAGTATACCACAGTTCATTGATGGGAGCTAACTTCACATCCCGGCCCTTCCCTCTACAGTTTTTACTCCAGCCTGCCACATTCCTAACCTCCTTGCCTTCTTCAAATGTCAGTTCTCAGTGTGGTCTATTCTGGTGATCCTTTTAGAACTACAGCCCCTTTCAACTGTAGGATTCTCCATGTTTTGCTGTTGACATCGTCTAGAGATAAATGCCAGCTTTGGGCTTGCTTTTTCCCTTGTATTCAATCTGGAACCCAATCCTCATCGACGGTGATGTCTACATTTGAGGTGAGTCTTAGCTCCTCCATTAAACTGTTCTAGAAATGCCCTCATAAAAACTCAGATACACGTTTTCATGAGGATTCCAAGTTTAGTTATGGATGAAGATTAAGTATCCCAACATCTTCACTGTAAATCTGAAGAAGACCTGGGAGAAGCTTCTACTGGCCCCTCTTGTCACGGTTGCTGTTGGAAGTGTTGATGGCTGTGTCATACTCTCCAGAAACATTGGCTAATGGGCTCTGATGAAATTGGATGCCATGCTCATTGTTACTGGAAACTTCACTAACCAGATGCATGCCAGCTTCTTGGAACCATGTCTTCTGGTGATGACGATCCCCATGCTGCCTACTAGCCTCTCGTGGAGGCATCTCATTTTCACTTGCCTGCTGTTGTCTATGTAATATGTTCCCATTTGTAGTAGTAGGGTATCCCTAGTCCATACAACAACAAGGAGGCTCCCCTGGTGTTTCTGACATGATGGAGGCTGGCTAAGAAAATCCTACGCATTCATGGCACCATCTCTTGTGATCAATCATGAGAGTTCAAGGAATATCTCTCCTTCCTTAGATAGCCTAAAGAGGTTGAAAGGATGAGAAAGCTGAGGCTGATAAAAGACATTTTTTTCAGGAGCAATTTTTAGGAGTAATTTCAGGACAAATGGACCTCCCCAGAACTTGAATTTGCTTCCACTCAACCTTAAGGTTAGAGGCTGGTCTGCAGGTAGTCAGGTGCCCACTGTTCTCTAGACATTGCCAAATGTACCTGAGGTCAAGATGGACCTGGGTGAGAACCTCTCATCAACTTGTCTATGGCTTGAGATTTACAACAAAGGGAAGGCAGAAAGCTAACTCAGCAGATGGTAATTTTTTTCCTCTTATAAGAGGAGGAGGAAGGTTTTGCCCACATACACAATAATAATTTTGAAGCTAGGACAAGTTTACAAGGTGCTTCATCTCAAGAACAAATCTGTTCATGCCACTTCCATCTGCTGTCAGAACCAAATCCAGAATCTTTAGTGTGGCCCAGTTCGTGTGTTTCCCTTTGTCACCCACACTGCGGATAAATGGAATTCTACAAGCATATCAAATGGTTTTAAGGTTCTCACACCAGTCAGGGTATCTCTGGGATCTAGATTTGAGATCTTCTCTGTCTCTGGTCATCCTTATAGCTTACTGCCCTCTGTCCCTTGGGTCATTGGGTCCATATTTCCTCCTACAGGCAGATGTCACTCGTTCATCTTAGATGAATTTAGGTGAGCCCACTATATCCTCTGCTTCCCCTCTGGAACAAGGCAACCACGCTTGTTTGCCTTGCTTATTTGTCTATCTTTCTGACGAGGTTATCAGCCCATTGATAAAGGAGGATGAGTCTCTCATCATTGCTCCTTTTCTCAGAGCTAACACAGATCCTGGCACTTGCTGGTGTTTGTTAAAAATTAGATTGCCAAAAATATCCAAGTAATAGTAACCTGAATTTTGTGAATTATGCTACCTACCACCTTTAATGTGGTGTTGGAAATGAAACCGTAGACGTTGAACATACTAGGCGAGTCTCTACCATAGGGTATAACCCTAGACATGCTTATGCTTTTTTTCTCTTTTTTTGGAAATAGTTTAATTAAAAATTAAACAAAAAAATCACTTATCAGTACTAATGACTTCAAGAAGCTAGCTGGGGTTGTTGGCTAAGAACTCTGGTTTCAAGAAGAAATTCAAAGTTTTGTCTTTTAGAAGTTCAGAATATCAAAAGGACAAAGGATGACTTTTTTTGTTTTATTTTCTATTCAAAATGAACCTTCTCTTAGAAAAATTCTGAGGCTGTTAGGCTCTTGCTGTCCCTTTAAGTTGAGTCAGCTTATCTTCTTCTTTTTAAACATGTGACCCCGCTGTGTTTCACAGGAGGTTTGGGGGCTGAAAATACATTGGGTGAATCCTGTCCACAGAGCTCTTTCTAAACTCACTCAGTGTTCTTTGTTTTGGACTTTATTATTTGTTATTTTGTTGTTATTGTTGTTTTAATCAAGGAAAACTGGGGGAAAAAAGTAACCAAAGGATTTTACTTGATAGGGCAGATTTTTAGTTTCTTTTGAGCGGTGAAAAGCTCTGCAGAAAGCCTGGCTTCCTCTTGGCTTCTGCTGGCAGGAGCTGAGGGGTATCTGGCTGCCTTTTGGGGTAAGAGCTTGCTCTGCAGCCAACTCAGGATGCTCACAGCCCAGGTTAGTCCTACCTTGATCTCCCCAGCCAGGTAGCTCCAACTGTACTGTTTAGTCTGAGTCATGAGCTAAAGGGAGGGAAAGATTAGCCAGTGAGATTAGCATGAATAAAACATGAGTGTAAGAACATCCAGGTGACAAGGATCCTGTGACAAATGGTATCAAAATGGTGTCCCATTTTTATGAATCCAGAGTTTAATTCCATAAAGTAGTCAATTGAAGTCTATTTTACTTTCCCAGCACCAGCACTGGCTGCAGAGGGTTGAGGGGATACTGTGATCCTTCTTGGCCAAGACAAATGCAGTCTGCTTTCGTCTGCTCTTAGGTCTGAGCACAGACCTTTCCATGCTCTCTCTGTGGCTCAGAGAAACCCAATTTCCTCTTGCTGGAACATTTTCATGTCTAATGAATGACTTCCTGCCCTTTATTCTGGGGGCATGGTGCTCTAATGGCTTTCTCAGGCCCTGATGTGAGAGGTGGAGAAGCTTAGGAGTTGGAAGAACTAATGTTCTCCACATCCCATCCCTAGTTTCTGTGCTTTTCTGATAGGCCCATGGGCCTTGCTTCTGACTATCAGTGGCTATGAAGCCTCAGTTGAGTCGTCCACTTTCCATCCCTAAAATTAGAAAATGATGGTGTCTATCTCACAATCAGCAATGGCACAATATTCTTAAGTCATTCAATAAACAGTGGTGTTTTGTTATGATTACACTGTAGTCATTTTAAATAGAAACTGGAATAAGGCCCCTCAAATATTGTCACAGGGATTCTAAAGCATGCACGTGAATGTGAGAATCCTTTGAAGGAAAGCAGTCTCTTTCTCATTCATAATGTGTTGGTATTGTCCAGCATGCAGACAGTCTTATCTTCCTCAGTGACAAAAGTAGCTTTTGTGGTATCTATCTCCCTGGGGTGGAAAAGGAATTTGGAGGTCACACTGAGGTCTCCATGTCCGCAGCACAGATTCAGAGAGCAAGCAGGTCCTGTCTGCCAACACTGACCTCATGGGAATATGACTGATTATCAGAGGGGACATCAGCCTATCCCATGAAATGGAACTTTATTTTCATAATTGTTGCAGAGGTTGCAGAGAACAGAATTTCATCCATCTTTGCCTGGAAAATAACTCTGCCTTGAGAATGTTGCCAAAAGGACAAAACCGGGAAGAATCTTTTTCTTTTCCTTGATTTGATTACCCCAAATATCTGTGTTAAGGACAATTGTCAAAGTGTCTTAGATCTCTGGCCTTTTAATTCTGTCTTCTGAACAATTTGGATACCATGTGTAATCCTGGAATAAGCAGGCAGGTTTGTGTTTGTTTTTTAAGTTTTTATTTTACCTTGGTACAAGTTTAAATAGATTGCAACTTACTAATGTCAGTGAAAGCAGCCAATGGGGAAAAGGGACCTATAGAAAGGACTCAAATGTAATCATCCTGGTTTTGATCTTCTGAGAGGACACATTTCAAAAATTTCTTGCCCTCATAAGTTCATAGATATTCTTAGAAATATGACAAAAGTTGGCATTTGCAAAAAGTGAGTTTTGTAAGATGTTTTACCCTTTGTGTAAACTTTTCTTAGCATTGTTAGCAGTCAAAATCTAGTATCTTCCAGAAGGATTACTCTGACACTTCCAGTATGGTGGCCTTTCTATCATTTGTAACAAGTATAACATGTAAACAACTGAGGACCAGGACCATTGCTCCAAATGATATATTCTTGGGAACTTCCATTGTTCTGTGGTCTTGGACCTCACTCCATGCTTGCTCTCTGGTGATGCAAGAACATTTGTTAAGGCTTATGCTGTTTGGTAAAGGTGTGGTTTTCTGGGAAGGAAATGGAAAAACTCAGACTGTGTGCTAAGCCTGCAGATATGTTGAGGACCTACTGAATAAGGAGTCAGTGTAGTAATCTTAGCATTGATAAGTAAGAATTCCCACAGTATGTTGTCCAGGATATTAACTGGATACTACAAAGAAGAGAGTGCTCTTGAAGCAATGATGGCATTTCATTTATCTCTGTATCCCCATAAAAATTAAATATTATTTAGTAAATGGTTGGATAAAAGGGGACAGTGTTTTATTTTTATAAGGCTGTGTGTGTGTGTGTGTGTGTGTGTCTGTGCTCGAGAGAGAGGGAGAGGGAGAGGGAGAGAGAATATGATATTTGGTGTCTTCTCTAGTCACTTCCCCACATTTTTTGGGAGGGGGGCGTTAGGGGGTCTCATTAACCCTGAAGCTCACTGCTTTGGCTAGACGGGCAGTCAGCAAGCTCCAGGGTCTGCCCTTT
Organism: Peromyscus attwateri; assembly: GCA_902168425.1. Lineage (NCBI taxonomy): Eukaryota > Metazoa > Chordata > Mammalia > Rodentia > Cricetidae > Peromyscus > Peromyscus attwateri. The sequence goes on from CABHPP010110638.1 coordinate 15,104, forward strand.
TCTGCTTCTCCAGAACTGAGATTCCAGGCAAGTGCCACTGTGCTCAGCCGTGCCTGCTGATGGTTGAATTCAGGCACTCACACTTCGGCCATCTCCCTGGCCATCAGTCTCCAGGGCTTCTGAAACAGATAACCATCTCCTCTGTGGCTTTGAAGTGTAGAAATGTGCTGTCTGGAGTCCAGACATCGTTGATGCACTGTAAGCAAAGGTACTTTCCCTCTAGAGACTACAAGAGAGTCCTTCTTTTCTCACTTAGCTTCTGGAGACACCAAATATTCCTTGTGTTGCATAACTCCAGCCTCTTCTTTAATCATCACTTGGCTTTTTCCTGTGCGGTGTCTGCATTCTGTACACCCCTCCATGCATAACAAATGTGTCTGTGTGTGCGCATGTGTGCCGCTGCATGCACATGTGTGCCGCTGCATGTGGAGGCCAAAGGTTTACATCGAATGTACTCCTCACCTCGTATTTTGAGGCAGGGTCTCTCACTAAATTCAGTGCTCACTGATGGGCTTGCTTGGGTGGCTACAGAGCTCCAGGGAGCTGCCTGTCTCTATCAACCCTGTTGTTATGGTTTTAGATGTGTGCTGCCGCATTAGCCTTTTCACACAGGTACTGGGGATACAAACTTAGGCCCTCATGCTTGCTCATCATAATTGTTACCAATGGAGCCATCTCCGTAGCCTCCATCTTTCTTTGAAAAAAGAGCATTTGCCACCGAGTTTAAGGCACACCTGGGTAATACAAAATGTATCCATCTGCAGATCTTCAACTTAATGATATCTTGAAAGATCTTTTTTCCAAGTAAGTCCCACTCACAGGTTCCAGAACACAAGGCACATCTTTTGAGGGGTCTTCCATTTACTCCACTCCAGTGACTCATTTTTTGTTTATATTGGAGAATGCTTAAAAAAAGTCCACTCTGTGAACAGGTAGCAGACTGTACTTGGAAGGGTGAAGATTCAGGGTTGCATATTCTAAATCCCAGGAGCCAATATAAGCCTGCCATTGTGTGTCTAGCGAGGACCACTGCTTCATCCTCTGAACTTTCCGCAGATGCTGGCGTGGCTTCTGATACCCGAGTCTCTTCTTCAATCTCCTCTCGGCCTTTTCTTCCATGTCTCTGCTATGTGTTTCTTCCCCTCTGAAAGGCTCTCTGAAGTTGCTGCCCATTAACTGTCCTGAGCTTGTGAGGGAAGAAAACAGTGCCCAGGAAGACAAACAGAGCAGAGTGTCTAAGAGGCAAGAACACACATGGTTTCCTTGCGAGATTTCCATAAGAGGCCCTAAAATTTAAGCTTAAGGGAACTGGTTCACAAACATATTTAATTCAGTAAAATGTCTTCTTCATAGGGAGGGTTTTAGGGGTGGAATAAAGATGATTGCCTGTACTTCAGGTTCTTTCTGTTCCCACAGAAGGGACATACCCAGTTAGAAGAATTTCTGGAGGAAAGGCAGGTGTTCCCTCCCCCATGCTGTAACTTATCCCTGTAGTAGATGTCATGGAGAAGGCGATTGCCTCTTAAGAGATGCGGACTCTGCATCCTAGGTAGGAGTGTCTGGCCGTGTGTGTTCCCCCACGGTGTCTTTACTCATCTTGTCTCTGTGATACTGCTGTATTTGACTCACAGTAGATAGCGGGCTCAGTGTGTGCGTTTGGTTTATCCATCACCAGAAGATGTAGTTTCTAGACATAGTTTCCCCCTCTGTCTCAGACACTACTTCCTTTAGAATACAGCTCTCATTTCTGGGTATTCTTGTGTTTCAGCTAGAAAGGATACTGCCAGCACATTTACCCTCTCCATAAAGTTGGTAATTATTAAAGGTAGAGCCATGAATTTAGTGTTTTTCTGTGTCAGTTTGCCCAAGTGTCTAAATGGGATGCAGAGTGCTGCCTGTAGGGGTCCTTAGATCGTACTGGAATCCTTGCTCCTTAGATGCCTAAGGCCATGTTTGCTGATAGGGTATGAAGCTGCTTAGAAGTAACAGTCCTTTAGTTTGCAGGCGGCTTAATGGTCCCTGTATCATAGAGCATGCACTAATAGCATGGACTCATAGAATCACAGCCTGTCACAGTTGGAACTTACTCAGTGAGCTGCACCTGCTTATCTCATGAATGTAAAGACTGTGAACTCCCCACCCCCAAGTTTTACTCTTCAGGCTGCTCAGTTTTGTTGTGTCTAATAAAATGGAGGACTGTTGCTATAGAAGCCACAGCTGCAAGAGTAATAGAATATGGCATAGTCAATCTTCACATTGTAATATGAGAGGGGGGGATGAGAATATACAGGGTAACATATTTTTCCGTACTAAAATATGCACTGCCCTCACATTGTGGTCATGCTAAATGTTTCAGGAGCAATGATGGTAAACCCAGAAGAGGATGGCCATTGGTTTCTCTTTTTAAAATAGTTAAAGATGAGTGAGTGAGATGTCTCAACAGGTATAGGTGTATTCTGCCAAGACTGACAGATTCCTGGATCCCACATAAAGTTGTAAAGAAAGAAGCAACTTGTAGTCGGAAGTTTTTCTGTGTTCCAGCCGGCCAGCAGTCAGGACAAATCTCTCCTACTCGTGTCCCCCAAGTAAACACACAGAGGCTTATATTAATTTTGAACTGTATGGCCATCAGCTCAGGCTTATTACTGACCAGCTCTTACACTTAAATTAACCCATAATTCTTCTTTATGTTTAGCCACGTGGCTTACCTTTTCTCAGTTCTGCCTTCACATCTTGTTTCCTCTGTGTCTGGCTGGCGACTCCTGACTCTGCTTTCCCAGAATTCTCCTTCTCTGCTTATCCCACCTATACTTCCTGCCTGGTTACTGGCCAACCAGCATTTTATTTATCAGCCAACCAGAGCAACACACATTCACAGCCTACAGAACTACATTCCACAGCAGCAACTCTACAAATTTGCTCTCTGATCTTCATACTTACACCATGGTACACATACTGTCATGGGATATTTACCAGAGAAGACTACTTGGACATGGTTTAAGCCAATAGAAAGTCTTTATTAGCCAGCCAGCAACTGCACTGGGTGTTTGGGATCCATAGTAGCCCTGAGCCTTTCTCAGGGTGAGCTTTCAAGCTCCTAAACCATGTCCAGGGTTGACACACCTTGTTAGCAAGAGCAGTTAGCTAGAAACAGAAATACATGAGCCGAAAAGCAAGGTTAGCACATTTAGAGACTTTCCCAGAAGTATGGGCTTGGATGGATTAGGTCTTTGTTTTAGTTTTGGCAGGTGGTCCTGTCTATGTGTTTAGTATTATGGCCTGAAGGGCACTTCCATCATGGCGTCAGTTGTGCTAAGGTCTGGGGGCCTGTTACCATAACTCTCTGTCTCTCTCTTTCCCACACACACCACAATAAATTAATACTAATGCTAATACTATTAATAATAACAATAATAGTATTTTTAAATGACCAAAGAGTGTAAGTATCATGGTTTTACTTTTGTTACATGCCATGGAAGTTCCTCATTTTTATAGTGACTGCATTTTCCACTTGTGAGGCTTAGTGTTCTTTTCTTAGTTCCCTGTTTGTTACTAGGAGGGTGCTTTCAAGTCCCACTAGAGAAGGAATCATTTGCTATGGCCAAGGTAAATTTTCATAGGGTTAGATATAGCCACCTATTTGAAAATCCATTCTACCCTTCTTTAAAAATCATCACCCGTGTAAAACTCCAACTTGGCTTAGTTGTAAGGACATGTTTCTAAGTCTCACACATGCCTCAGTGGAATATGTTGCAATGGAACCTAGTTAAAACCCTTTCCTTTGGCTATTTGTGTATCTGAAGGATGTTTCTGAACATCTGAGGCCTGGTTTATTTGGAAAAGTAAATGTGAAAATTATTTCAGAATTAAATATTTGACTAAAGTCAAAACATCACCGTATATAAGAGTATACAAAGGAAAGGTGCACACATGTGGGTGGCATTTTGGAAGATTCCCTAGTTGATAACACTTTGGGGCATTTTAGACTGGACAAAGAGTGGGGCTACCATTTTCTAATCTATATATCTTTTAGTCTATCTATTGTCTGTCTTTCTATATTTGTATATACATAAATGTCTATGTCTGTACCTATATATCTGGATACAACAGTAAGTACTAACATACATATATAAATATATGTATTATATAATATATGTGCATATGTTATAATTGCATTTTTATAGCTTGGAAACCTCCAAACCATTAATGCTTTCACCTACAAATAACACCAATCTATTACATGTATATTTATCATATATCTATATATACATCTGTCAACTACCTGTCAGAAAGGGTAATGTGCATAGGATAATTTTAGTATGTGTACACTTTTCCCCTCTAACACCACATTTATCCTATGTGTTTGTCATTTGTGTTGTCTCATGTGTGTGTGTGTGTGTGTGTGTGTGTGTGTGTGTGTGTGTGTGTGTATGTGAAATGATCATGGTGGGCTCTTTGGAAATTGATAGACACATAGGTAAGTCTCAAGTGTGACACCTTTGTGGGTGACTTTTCCTTGGGAGATGAACAAATGTCTGATCACTTCCAAGAAGGTGCCATTGCCCGACCAACAAAATGATTCCATGCAAGTGTAGCTTGGTGAAACAGTGAACCTATGGGGGTTACTTATAGGAGTTTCACTGAAAAGCCTACCCTAGCACAGGTAAGATGCTAACTGCATCCTTGGAGTTCCCTGGCATAGCCTACAGGCAGCTTGAATGGTGACATGGCTGGAGAGTCCCTTTCCCACCAGCCCTTGTTACTGCTTATATAACTTTGGGGAGAGGCCTTGCAAAATCTTGCAACTTTGGGGGCTTCTCTTCTTCCTCCAGGAGTGAATGCTTCAGTTTGAAGGAAATGGCTGTACCACATACTCATAGGCTGTATGGCCCTGGGCTTTATAAAATGGAGAAGAACTCTGCCTGTTTCAGAAGCTTATGAGCCCCTAAAGCTGCTTTACAAGTATCAGCTCATGTTACCGCCATCATTGTCAGCATGATTAACCTTTAATGGTATCTGCTATACAATACTATATGATTTAATTTACTAATCTTATGGAGATGATGACTTCATAATACCCTATACAATCATAAATTATGTTACTATTTTGTAGTAAACAGCTACTGCTACTCATTAACTATTTCCATTTATTTTCTAATGCATCATAATACAGTACCTGGTAGGTCATGTTTCAGGTAGGCCTTATGTCTCTACATTGTACTCTCATTTTATGGATGAAGAAACTGGAGTTTTGAGAGATTATCTCTTTCTCTAAATAGTAGTGAGTAAGAAGAGGGTTAACGTTTGCAGTGAAGTCTAGCTTGAGAGCATTTACTTCTAGCTATTATTCATTCCTGTCTTCTGGTATTGTATTAAAATAGTGTCACCACAGCTTTGTATACCAACATAAACAATTCTTCCTAGGCAGACCATGTCCTCTTGTCTTCACCATTAACACGTTTCTCTAAGGGAACAAGAAAGGAACGAAAATGGTTAATTTACTTCCTGAGAGCTCTGAGCCTTGCTGTATTGCTTACTCTCAGCTTCCTATAGCAGTTGGTATATGGTTGTCCTTAGTTCACAAGGAGAAATTGAATAATGTGTTAATTCTTGGTTTTTTTATTTGTATAATGGAGCATGAATTAAGCATTTAATAAATTTGTACTTATCTGTCTTTTTAGAAATAGTCGACACAAGCAAAGTTCCTTTCTCTTTTTCTCATTGAGAACAAGTGTCTATGTCCTGGAGTGGACATTTCATTTTACTGTCTTTTACAAAAACTTTGTGCAATTTTCCATGAAAATACTTGAACTTTGTATTTTATCTTATTAGTCTTCTCTTTTATGTTATTATATAAGCCTATTATCTTAGTTAGACCTCTTATATCACAAAACAAAAGGGGGAAATCATATTTTCTTTCAGCATGTCTGTAGCTTTTTTTTTTTTTAACTTTTAATTCTTTAAGCTTACTGCATCCGAAAGGTTGTCTTGATCATGGAACATGAACCTACTCTCCCCCAACTACATACCATGGAATATTTTAAAAGACAAATGTTTCATGTTTTTGGGAAGTAGTTCTTATACTTGGGAAGATATTTGTTTTAAAGAAAAAGAATCCTGTAGTCAGCCAAGAATTATACTGTGTAACAATGATTGCTTGTGATAATGTAGGGCCAGAGACAAACATAACCACTAAGTCTGTGTTAGCTTTACTGATCTATGGAACAGAATAAAAATTATATATTAGATGAAAATTCAATGTCAAAATTAACATTTAAATCAATGATATTAATTGAATATGGGTAAGGATAGTGTTTGCTAGACATGAATTCATACTTGGTATGAATCTGATCCCAACTGCACTGGAGTTCTGTGGATTGGTGCACAGTGTTGACTCAGGTTCCTCTCTGAGTGTAGTGCTGATGAGCTCATTTTTGTGCTCTCCATTATGTCCTGCTGCTTCCTGTTGGGGTGGAGATATCAAATTAATAAGTCCTTTTGTGTTTTTTTCACTTCACTCCAAAGCAATCTTACATACAAAGAGAAAGACAAGTGCTCCCGGCTTATGATGTGGCTACATTCCTATTAACCTCATCATAAGATGACAATGTTATTGTCAAAAATTAAAAGTGCAACTTCCAAGTGATCTGGCTGTAAAACTTCTAAGGATACACCCCAAGCAGTGGACGTCAGTGTACAGTAGAGATACATGCACACCCATGTTAGTTGCTCTACTTCCCATAGTGGCCACATTATGAAGTCAGCCTAGGTGCTCATCCAAAGATGGACAGTTAGAGAAAATTGGGTGTATTTACATGGTAGAGTTATAGTTGGCCATGAAGAAAAATGAGATCATGTCATTTGCAGGAAAATAGGTGAAACTAGAGATTATCAAGTTAAATAAAATAGTAAATGCAATAAGCTGGTTTCACAAAGGCAAATATCACATATTTTTTTATATATGGAATCTAAGGTAGAAAAAAAGAACATGACTATAATAACGGTTCTACTAGGGATATGGAAGGACCAAAGGGTGATGGGGGCAAAGGGACGATAGAGAGGTCAATATGATAAAAGGGCATGGTATGTGCCATAGGCTTACTATTGCCAAAGCAACCTGGGGAGGAAAGGGTTTATTTCACTTATTCTTTCACATCACTGTTCGTTATCAAAGACAGTCAGGACAGAAACTGAAGCAGGGTGGGAATCTGGAGCTAGGAGCTGATGCAGAGACCGGGGGGAGTGCTGTTTCCTGGCTTGCTTCTCCTGCCTTGCTCAGCCTGCTTTCTTTTAAAACCCAGGACCAGCAGCCCAGGGATATCACCACCTATAATGGGCCTGGCCTTCCCCCACCAATCACTAATTTAGAAAATGCCCTACAGGCTTCATACAGCCTGATCTTATGGAGGCATTTTCACAGCTGAGGCTCCCTCCTCTCTGATGACTCTAGCTTGTGTCAAGTTGACATAAAACCAGCCAGCACAGTATGCTTATGTGGAAATATCTCAATGAAACCCCTTAATTTATGTGATTAATATATGCTAAGAAAGCAAACATTATACGTGGAAAATGCATTTAATTCACTGACCCTACCTGATATGAGAGCATGGCAACAGTGCACTGGAGTAGGAGCTGTGACTTCCTGCTGCTGCCCAGGGTCATTAGACAGTTTTAGGCTGCTATCCTGAGAAAAGATCCAAGTTCAATGCATGGGTTTTTACCAAACATGCATTTTTACACCACCATAAGAGTTAAGAGACAGAAACTTGAATCATTGTAAGTGGTTGTTGGCAAGAGAGCATTATTTTCATGAAGCAGAATAGATTCAATTAACTTCTGAGATAACCATAGAAATGATGCCACAACATGAAAAATACGTTGTTTTTAAAATCTTACGAAAAATTAAACAGTGGTTCACATTTCCCATGGCATTTCATAGTCACAAATCTTAAGGCTCGGGACTCAAACAAGGACAGTGTCTAAATTGTTACTCATTTATGAACATTTTAAGTATACATTAGGAGGTGACTTGTCTGGATTTATTTTTAAAAACTCTGATCTGAGGAGTCACAGGATTATGATTTAATTTCAGTACTGAATAATCAGTGATTTAAATTCTTTGGGCTTCAGTCATAGTTTCAATATTTTTTTCAGTGCTGGGAATTGAACCCAGGGTTTTGAGCACACTAATAGTTTAAAATTTTTATGGTATATCTAAATAGAACCAATACTTCAAATACTTATAGTAAAGTAATTTTGTGTTTAAATTGAGTGTGCTTCTTTGAAGGGAAATGAATATGAAAAATACCTACATTTTCTTCAACTTAGTTCTTAGTAAGGATAAGGGCTTAGAAGATGGGCTTTGAAATGTTAGGAGATACTAAGATTGATAGTTTTGAAAATTGATTTTAAGTATTTGAATTTATAACTATCATCGTGTTGCAAAATAACATTGATTTTGGAATGGCTTACTTCCTTTCATAGTAATTCAAAACTATGACAGCTCCAGTTTTATAGTGAGCATAAAACCCAGTGAGGTAAGTTCAATGAGGTAAGGTTAGTGTTGGAAGTTTTATTAACAGAATTTTAAGTATTAACACATGACTTACAATTCCCATGTGTTTTCAGAAATTTTCTGGGACTGAACTGAACATTAAATTTTGAACTTTGGACTAGTTGCTTAAAACCATTTAATTTTAGTGTAAGAAGTAGCCAAAAACCTAAGTAAGAAAACAGTCTTTATGAATAGTTGGCTGGCCTACTTACCCACATACGATAGGAATTCTACATTGGTGATACAAAGCACTCATGCCCCAGCATTGCTATTTTCAGGACAGGAGGTGATGTGAGGGACTCGGGTATAATTTTTGACAGGTAAATTAGACAAGTGCATCTTTATGAGAGTATAACTTGTGTTATTAATAAGCTGGTGAGTTTAACTTTTATAAGCATAGCTTGTGGTTGTATAATATTAAATATCCCCAAATTATAGCTTCTTGAAATGAAGAGAAAAGATTATGAGAGAAAGGGTGTGAATTACAAAGCACTCTCTAATATAGTCATTGTTTCTCCTCCTGCTGCTTACATACCTTTAAATATGGTGCAGGATTTTCCCACTTATCTCCTGTATAAGCCTCTGATGTTAGCTAAAAGTTACACATGGGTGGGATTATATGTCCCTTTCTTTTCATGCAGCATCGGTGCTGACTGCAGTGGCCAGGAAGAAGACACACCTCACTGATGTTACCTGGCAGGCCTGAAAGGTCTCACTGAACTGACCTAATCTCTTGTTCCCCGTGACTGGGAGAGGCATTACAACAAAAGGCTGGAAGCTTTTCGGAAGAAAGAGGCTTCTGTTGGTTTCCAGCTGGAGCACTGGTCCCTTCTCTGTACGTGTGCTGGACTTGGTCTCAGTGGCTGCAATTAAATGGGTGAGGGTTCGTAAAAACATGCAGAAGTTACCCTAATCAGTTTTCTAGAGAAGCATTCCCGTAATTCTCCTGCTTCTCCTCTACACACAGGTTAACCTCAGGCCAAGTTCTTCACGTCAGGAGTTGTAGGTCACATAGCCCTTCATCTTTTGGGTATTTCCAGCCATCACATATTGTAGGTGTCCAATCCTAACATCTTGATAGCTTTTCCACATTCTCTGCAGACTGTTCTGACCAAGCAGTCATTTAAATGTCTTCTCTTTTCTTCCATCCAGTATCTAAGGAATAATCTTTAATCTCTCCCTTCCTCTCTTTCCACATGCATAGACCTTTAGTCCTGCTGTCTGTCTCCTGAGCATGTCCCCAGATGGACTGCGTACACAGCTACTTTCTCCTTCCCTAACACTTCTCTCCTCATGCCAGCAGTCTCCCATGTGGCCAGGAACACTGCTTACTTGTCCTTGGGCTCCATTTAAGCTTCTGTAGTGTAGTCTGTTTTCTGGACAACAGTCTAAGGAAATATTTTAAGAAAAAGTACTTCAGGTTATCCCAATCTTGGCCAGTGAACAAACTCTGTTAGGCTTTCCTAACATGTTGGTTTTGGTCAGAGGAGTATTCTGCCCCTGCCTCAAACACTTCCTGCTACAGACCTCGTCAAACATTTCTGCAATGACATTTTCTTTTTGTGAGGAATGCCTTTCCTAACCATCACCTGGCAGCTCTTCCTTGAGGAGCTGAAACCCATACTGGGGTGTGCCTTAATTTCCATGGCTTTGCCTTGAAGAGCCCCGCCCCCACAGTTGGTGTGTCTTACTATGTTCTGAGCCCTCAAATTTCTCTTAAGCCTTGTGCTTAAGCTTGTATTAAAATATGTCTTGAAGGAAATTTCCAACTGTGCTTCACTGTTTAAGAAAACATAATCTGATGTGGGTGTTCATTGTGATTGAGATTTGTTTTGGGTTTTTTTTTTTTTTTTTGATTTTTTCGAGACAGGGTTTCTCTGTGTAGCTTTGCACCTTTCCTGGAGCTCACTTGGTAGCCCAGGCTGGCCTTGAACTCACAGAGATCCGCCTGCCTCTGCCTCCCGAGTGCTGGGATTAAAGGTGTGAGCCACCAACGCCCGGCGAGATTTGTTTTTTTTTATGCACAAAATTAAAAAAAATGATTTCTACAAAGAAAACATATATTATGAGTTTCTACTGATATTTACTATTTGAATTTTTTGACTTTATTTGACTTCTTAGGTTTCATATATGTATTTCTCTCCACTTATCACGAAGTTTATTTTTATTAATAATGAAGACATAATACTTAGATGCTCTGCCCTCACCTGTACTCGCATAGCTATGACTGGACATAGAAAGGATACCGACAGAGGGAGATGAAGAAGTCAGAGCTTCAGCTGAGCACTCGGTAAGAAATAGACACGGTCTCATCAGCAGAGCCAGCTTTCGATAGTGTGACTGCCAAGGAGTATTTTTTTTCCAAAATGTAACTTTTGATATAATTAAAGATTTGTATGAAAAATTTTAATAACAGTGATTATTTTCAATTCTTCTCTCAACAAGACTGCAGTGAGATTTATGCCTGTGGCATGACCAAGCCAACACACTCATAGGTAGTCACTGAGTTCTCTTGTAGAGCTCAGTAGTTTCTGACAGTCATAGAAGGGAAGCCTGGAGGACCCCTGTCTCACCACTGTAGTATGTCCAATCTGTAGCCTTTCCAAGCATTCCTTGAGGTTTCTATTTTGTCCTTCTGGAGCCATGCATCAGCCTAAGTCAGTGTGATGATATTTCCACAGCAGAGTTAGAGAATCCTTGTTTGATGATGGACAGAAATATGACTGGAAACATTTAAATACAAAAGAGACCCAAATCCTAAATGAAGTTTTATATTCCAAGGGCTGGAACTTGCAGCCTTACTAGAATCACAGACCTGTCCTTACAGTATGATAACTACAGGTCACACATGACTGTTGAGCTCCTGAGGCCTGGCTGGTCCTAACTGAGATGTACAGGAAGTTCAGAATAAGTGCTAGATTTAGAAGACAATCTGAAAAGTGAAATATCTCACATTTTTCATATTGATTATATGCTGAATAGTAATATAGATATAATGAGTTACATGACATATACTATTAAAAAATAATCTTACTTTTTTTTTTTAAAATAATGTAGCTCTTAGAAAATCTAAAGTTCCAGATGTGACTTATATCATCATATTGACTGTGGAAACATGGGCTTACATTCTGTTTCTGGAGGAGTTGACATGCCTGCTCTATCCAGTCTGTACACCCCACACACCACTCACCTCATCAAGGAAAATCACTCCTCATATCAGTTATGTTAATAGATCAATTTTCAAATATTCATCAGCTGCAGAGAATATCAAGATGCTTTTTGTAACTAAGTCTAGATTGTTAGCTTTCAATTAAAGCCTATCATAAACTAATTAACTGCCCTGGAGTATTTATTCCCAGTTGGGAAACACATGTATCCACCCACCTAGACACCTCCCAGCACCTACACACATATCATACATTGTGTGCTGAAATATTTTAAAGTCAATGTTGGACAATACACAATAACACTGTGGTCCATGTTAGAGCACAAAACCTCACCTGTTGGTTCTCTACTCTTCTTGAGGGCTATTGATCACCCGGACTTTATTGCATTCCTACAGTATATAAATCAGTGGGTTAGAGGCTGCGGAAAGCACAGTAATAAAATATAATCACAATAGCAAAAATTTATTGAGTGTTTCTGGGTGCCAGCACTGTGCTAAGTTCCTTACTTCTGTTGTTATTTAATCCTCAGAACAACTGGATGAAGGAGGTAGTGCTTCTGTCTTCATTTTATGTATCACACCTCAATCGTGCATAAGGTCTATATGGGTGAGTTCGTGGTCATTGCTATGAGTCGGTTGGACAGGTATCTGCAATGTTTGTGAAGAGCTGTCTACTTGAATGCTTGCTTATCTATCTATGGAACTCGATGCCATGGGCTTAAGGAGATCCTTCATTTCCACTCTCATTCTTTCTCATCCCCAAGGATTCCGACTCAGCTTCCTTTGAGTTTTGTCCTTGAATCTTCTCATTTTTTTCTCCTGTCTTTTTACTGTGGAGTGAAAAGAGAGATGAAGTAGAATTTGAGGTCATATGTGTAAAAGAGAATGTTGCTGGATCCTAACAGCTCCCTTGGGGGAGGGGGTGAGAAGATGTGGCATCAATGGCACAGACACTGGGAGTCAGTTGAAGGCATATAACGAGTTCCTTTATTTAATAATGGGGAAGGCCTTACATACCCTCCTTCCAGAACCCAATCTGTGTTGAAATCTGGTGGCATTGTGTGGTCGTCCCTCATTGGCTGGGCATGATCAGAAAGTCTGACTGCAGTCAGGAACTCTGACAGTGCCTTTTGCTAGGCCCTGGGGCAGACTCCACATGATCAGGAACTCTGACAGTGACCAGGAACTCTGAAATCACCAGTTGCTAGGCCCTCAGGCAGACTCCAGGTTGGCTCATAAGGAGTACATTATGTGCATGTCTTAGCAACTGGTCTGAGCCAGTTTCCTCAACCCTATGGTCCTGTCCTACTACAAGAGGACAAGGACTTTTCATTTCTCCTAGGTTTACAGTAAGGTGTAAAACATCTAGTTTAAGATGCCTACATCTCATCAAATCCAAAAGTTATGGTAACCATTGTTGAGTGGCTTAAGGCCTCATGGTCTTTTTATTCTAGCCCTGCTGTGACTGGGGGTTGGAGGAGTCCCTGCCTCTCACAGTTCCTTCTATATCTAGACTTTCAGAGGTTCTGGCATCTTATAGCTCCACCATCTACTAAATGTAGCCTCCAGGATTTTCTAAGGAATGGCAAATATTGGTACAGCACCAACAGGAAGTGGTATGCTACATTTGGGCTTAAATCTCATGACTAAAATCCCAGACTGCATCTTTTTGCAAGGGGGCTAGAAATCCCAGTCTTGTTCACCATTCAGGAAGGAAAGGAGTTGGATGTGAATGAGACAGTGTGGTTACCACCACAGCAAGTTTGGGGTTTGAGGTTATTTTGGTGTTTGTGTCTTTGGAAGCTGTGTATGTTATGTATCCTTCTAACTTTGAAGCTGTCTTCTCATTTGAATGATTGTGAGTTGAATCAAATTCAAATAGACCCTTAACTCAAGTCTACTATTAGGCAAAACAAACAAACAAGACTTTGGATGTGGAATAAACTATCTTGGGGGCCGTTGTGAGTGTTCTAGCTTCATTCTCTTCAAAGTTGCTCTTTATGAAAGTGTGTTTGTTTTGTTCCTGAAGAGTAGTCAAGTAAGTCATAAGCAGCATTTAGTCTGTGACAGTTTTCAAATGGTTCCTTTTCCATCAAGCGTTTTCCTCTCAAGTGTTGCTGTCATTATAAGATTGACAACAACCACTTTATTTTAAGAATGATTTCTGGCACATCAAGTGGCTCTTGGTGTTTTTCACAGTCTGGAAAGTGTTTCTGAAGGCCACATCAAATATGGCAGGAAGGCCAGGAACAGTTTATTTAGAACTTTTAGAAGCACACCTCACTATTGTAACTGGTTATAATTCCTGGGTGCTGACATGAAGATTAATAATGCTTAACTCTGATTTTGGCAATTTTGGCAATTTCATTGCCACAGTCCTTTCCTTTCAAGTTATTACCTGGAACCTAAGTGATAACAAATGTTTTATTTTATACTGCCAGATACAAAGTTAATTTTTCATGTGTTCCGTGTTTTTATGGACACACACTCGTGGACACGGACATACATACATGAACACACAGATACACACAACTGAATCAAAAGGAGATGATCAATTCTCCTAAAATGGAAAGCTGTTACTAGTTTAAACACTAGGTGACTAGGTCTCATGTGGTTAACTGATATGGGAAAAATAGGAGTTCAACCATATGGGTCTTTGTGCATTGATTATATCATACAATTCTCATTTTCTTCCCCCCCACCCCCCCGAAATGATAGCACTCTTTGCTTTGCCAAGTATTATTATTGAGTCAACTGCCAAAGTTTAAGAGAGAGTGTCAAAGGCTCTTAAAATTATTTGGTGTTGAGTGAAGGGGCAAAGAAAGGTATTCCACATTCCCAAGCAGTTCAACTTTTATCTTTGTACCTGACGTTGGCCAATGACTTAGGCAGGAAGCCTTTCCTAACATCTCTCTCTCTTTTTTTAATGATGAACACTGTTAGCAGATATCAGTATGTTAGTGAGGGCCACTTTTATCCACTCCTTGGTACCCATTTTAGAACTATACAGTCTAGTTTTTCATAGACTATGCTCTTTCTCGCCTGCTCTTCACTATCTTTAAACTTGTGTGCATCAGAAGGCCTGCACGCCTGCTTGTGGTTTTGCACCATCTGGAAGTTCAAGTTTGACTTTAGAAATGATGTCATACTTGCTTACTGCAAGCTGAGCTAATGTTGGTCGAGAATTGGATGCGGTTCAGGTCAGTTTTTTATTTTTTTATTTTTTAAAAAAAGGAGCCTCAGGTTGTTTTTTGTTTTTTGTTTTTTTTCCTTGATTCTAGGAGACTGTACAAAGCTTTTAAGATAGAGTGAAGGTGATTGAAGGGCATGATCCAAATTCCTTTGAAGTTAAGTTCATGCCTTATGGCTCATGGAAAATAAACTCCCAAACAGAAGACCTCAGCTGGCACAGGCATCTCCCTGCCATGTTGAGTTTGGGTGTAGTGAGTAGTATGTTGATCACAGCCATCCTTGCTCTCTGTTTTAGTCCAGGAAAAATAGTCTCATAGACGGGCTTGCTTTTAATCTCTTCTGGGCTCAGGATAGTTCAGCAGGGCATTGCCAGATCACAAAGGGTAAGAAAGTGCCTTAAGTGCTGTTCATATTACTCATGATTGTGAAGCTGCTTCTTCCAAATGCTTGCTCCCTACTTCGGTCTCAGCCTTGCATACTGGGACTTGCTTCTATCACTGTTTTGATGGTGGACATTTCCGTTTGGTCCACATATAGAGCATCCTGCTTTGATAGCTAAGATGCAGGCCTAAGCCAACCACAGTCGAACATTTCTTCTCTGAATCTCACTGAGTGAGCCCATGTGAAAACACCTATGGTTGATGAAAACTGTTTCAAATCACAACTATAATATGGAACACTATGTCCTGCTGTTTTTCAAGGAGCTGACCAAATGACCTTGCTTTGAACATGAAGTGAAAATCCTATTTTGTTACCAGATAAGAAAACCCAAAGTAATGGCAGTGTTCTGGTTGGCAGATGAAGTTGACTTTAAATATTGATGAGTCACTTCATAATCTGAGATGCTTAGGTAGAAGCCAAGGATTTTCACTGAGGAAGGTCTGAGGATCAGAATCTCTCCTCCATTTTTTCTGCCAGCACCTGTATACCCATGGCCAATGTGTAGGAGGAGGCATAGCTATCATATGTGAAGAACCTGCAATTCCCGGTCTCTGGTCACAGAATGTCTACCCTCTGCCTCATCGCTCCAAGCTCGTGGCATCACTTCTCCACGGGAATTCTAAGCTCCATCCTCTTTTCTGGGGCAGAAGTGGTAAAAACAAACAAACAAAAAAAACCACACACACAAAAAACAAAACAAACAAAAACTCCTTTGACATTTTAGAATACAACTTTGGTTCACATACCCCATTTTTGGAAAAGGTTAAGCAAAGAAGAGTCTAGTCCAGTAATATCCTTGTCTTTAACATTATCTGCTCCTGACATAGTCTACCCAAGGCAAAGGCCTGCCTTTATTACCACAAGATGTCAGGCATTGAGAGTCTATTTATAAGCTGTGGCTAGAGATTGGGGGAGGGAAGGGTGATTTGTCCTGATCTTCACAGACCTGGACCCAACATGTGTCCTTTCAATGTTCCAAGTTGCTTCTTCACTGTGTCCTCATAATGCTCATGAGTCTTTTTATTTTGCATTATTATGATATTCTTGTAGCCTGCACTTCTTTTAATTTTTAAGTCTATATTGTGCTGTACAGGGGCAAAATTCTCAACACAAATTGGTAGGCACACAATAGTCTTCTACTTCTTGTTGCCCATCCTTTTTTCCCAAGACAATCACTGTTAGTTATATTATTATTATACCAGCGCTGGTTATGCTACGGCGCTGGTTAAACGGCGCTGCCCCCCCTGGCTGGTCACCGCCTGCGGCGGCCATGCCGGCGGAGGAGCGTGCTAATTAAAAGAATCACAATCATGGTTCCCTTTTAGAGCTTTATTGAGAGGGGGAGAGAGAGAGAGAAGGAGAGAGAGAGGGAGAGAAAGGGAGAGGAAGAGAGACAGAGAGACAGAAGGGGAGGGAGAGAGAGAGGGAGCCCGCCGAGAGAAGGGAGCGGAAAGGAAGAGAAGAGAGGGAACAGAGCGCCCGCCCGCTTTTAGGCTGGGAAACTGGCGAAGGCTGATGACGTAATTAAAGACCATACCCTTACATCCCAGACTTTTCCTTATTATAAAAAAAAAGGTAGACAGGACTAGGGGTGTCGTTCCTCACAAAAACTGCTTCCAGCTGACAACTGGACGTCGGTTGGCTCTGGGAGGAATGGAGAAGGGGAGTTTTCCGAGGTATACAGGCGTTGTGGGATGCTGTCTGTCATCCATTGTCCTGGAGACATATATCCCTCTTGGCTGTGGCTGGGAACTTTCTGTCTGACAAGATGCTGGTGACACAGAAAAAAACTTGAGAGAAAAGAATCATTATTATTTTATGTTGACATTTATCTGAGGTAGATCCGGCCTGTCCCTATGGATTTTGGAAGATGTTAAGCTTTATCAGAGATAGATTATTTTAAAGCACCTGTTTCCTTTACCAGTTCAGCATCTAGGAGACAGGTGATCAATTGTTAAAAGCACCTCATAGTAATAGATGTTTACATTAAAGTCTTTGTAGTGCCCAGACGCTTTTGGGTCTGGGGGTGTAAATACCTTTTAGCTGTTACAGTTTCTTACTTGATGATCTCTGGACTCCGGCTCTGCGGTGGGCCTGAACCATTCATTAGCTGAACAGTGAGTTAGAACAGGGAACTGGGAAGAGAAAAGCTTGTGGTACATGAGAATTTACTTTTTTGGAACTAGGGACAAGCCAAAGATCAGGGCCCTGTCTGTATGCACGTGAGAAACACAGGCAGTGGATCTGGAATGAAGCAATGAGCTCTTATTTTAGGTGGAGATCTTTTTTCATTAAGTAACTCTGAAAGTGCAATTAAATCTGGTGAGGTGGTAAGGCTGTCCTCCGTACCCGACAATAAATGAGAGGTGACACCCCAAAACTCCCGGGACTGAGTCAGTGGCTCTGGTGTCCAGAAGGAAAGAAACGGATCGCTTCCCTGCTGCGTTCTGGGTTCCCTGCCATGTCTATAGCCAAGCCTAGGTCTGCTGGAGGTCTTAGCTTGATGTACCCATGCATCTTGGTGCCTGGGGGCAGTCAGCTGACTCTTTGTCTTTCTAGGCGGCACCTTTGACAAGGCTGTTGATGGCCTGGCAGGGCATCCGCTAGCCCGTGGCCTTTTCCTCACTTAAAACAGGGACCCAACAGCTTTTGGGAATCAGTGCCAGTATTTGGCAATTTTATTTTCGGGCTTTTATCCCTTCCCTGGCACACCTTAAATGCCACAGATGACTCTTTTGCCTGTGGGGTCAGGAGCCTTGCTCTCCAGATGCTTAAGTTTTAGTCAGGGAGGTCTGGGGAACAAGAGACGGATTTTATTCCGTGTCCTGAATTTTTTTTTTTCTGATGATTGGTGGCTTAAGGACAGATTTTGGAAGATCTGTCAGTAGGCAGATTATAAACCAATACTTTCAGAAGACTTGTCTGAGGCGATAAGCTGATTTTTGGCTTAAGAGCCATCCTGACTACAGTAAACTTATTTGTATGGAAATTAGCCGCTTCCAGACCCGTCTGTGCTTCACAAGGCAGTTTGAGAATGAGTGGGTGGAGTTAAGGTTAGTTAGAAGCTGTCCAAGCCCGCCCACTGCTGGCAGAAGTCAGACGGAAAAGGTTCCACGTGGGGAAGGAGAAGTGTTTAGAACTTTAGCAGAAAGCTTGGAGAACTTGAAGATAAAGTAACTCTTATGTGCTCGTTAGCTGGCAGAAGTCCCCGAGACGCTGTTTTTCAGCCAGGTTTACTAGTGCCCACCCCTATCCGCCAATGTATCCGCCCCTTGTCCCATGGCTGTAGCCGAGAGAAAAAATAAAAAATAAAAATAAAAAAACGTGATCCGGAGCCAAAGCCTCAGGCGTCCCCAAGACCATGGGCAGATCCCTGGCACAGGCCGCTAATTAGCTCATCAGCTACAGAAGCGGGGGCCCGCCACGTGAGAAAAAGGACTCCCCGGGAATCCGGATCGCGTGTGCTGCTCTGTCGAGCAGATAGACGTGTCGGTCTCACGTGGCCCCAGGATGCACCCACGGAGGTGGTCCCAATGCGAGAAATATCTCAGGCTGCAGGCGTGGGAGAAGGACGCCGGCATGGCGGTAGCAGTGGGGGGTCCAGCGGAGGCGGCGAGGGACGTGCGCGCTCGCGGTCTCGCTGGATGGGGGAAGATGCTGGCTGAAATGTGTGGGGACTCACCAATCGGAGAAAGCGGTGTAGGCAGCAAGTGGCAGCAGTCAGCAGGTCCTCAGTGTTCGGTGGTGTATCCGAGTCTGAACGGCACCATTTGTTGGTTATATTTTATATTACGGCCGCTGGTTAAACGGCGCTGCCTCTCCTGGCTGGTCACCGCCCGCGGTGGCCATGCCGGCGGAGGAGCGTGCTGACTAAAAGAAACACAATCATGGTTACCTTTTAGAGCTTTATTGAGAGGGGGAGAGAGAGAGAGAAGGAGAGAGAGAGGGAGAGAAAGGGAGAGGAAGAGAGACAGAAAGACAGAGGGGGGAGGGAGAGAGAGGGAGCCCGCCGGGAGAGAGGAGCGGAAAGAAAGAGAAGAGAAGGAACAGAGCGCCCACCCGCTTTTTAGGCTGGGAAACCGGCGAAGGCTGATGACGTAATTAAAGACCAAACCCTTACAATCACTTTTCACCCTTTTTGCCTGGTTATTTTAACATTTTGACTTCTTGATGGTTGGTGTTGCTGCTGACTGTTGAGTTTCTGTTGTAGAAAGCAAGGGTCAGACATCCATCACCACAGAACCCCATCATCCATAAGTAACCTGTTGTCCCCCAACCCCTTCGTTCCCTCAGGAGGTTTATATGATATTTTAGTTTCTGGACTTGGTTTTGCTGTTGTTTGGTCTCTTAGTCATGAAAGAGAATTGTATGTTTGCTAATTCTTAGTTGAATATTTATATTTTTCAACTTGATTGAAATTCCAAATTTAACTATATTGACATATAAATTATAAAGCTATGCAGTTTGATGAGTTTTGATAATTATCTGCATTATGCATCTGCTCTCCTAATCAATATGTAGAGCAAAAGTTTCCTTCCTGTGGAATGGAATCATATACAAGACTTTCCAAACCAAAAGTGAAAAGGGGAATACACTGGCATGCCTACCATCTCTTCATACTTCTCCCATTTCTTCCCGAGCAGCCAAACTTACTGTCTCTTCTTCAGGAAACATGGAATGAAATGGTCATGTCCATGTCAAGCAATACATATTCACTCAGAACTTCTGCTCTTTACACATTCACTCAAGGCTTCCTCTGCACTACCTTTTAATATTATTTCATTGGGGAATTGACTAATCTAAGATGGAGTGACAGTGTGGTTGTTTGAATGAGAGTGATCCCCATAGGCTTATATATTTGAATGCTTGGTTCCCAGTTGAACTATTAGGAAGGATTAGGAGGTGTGTCCTTGTTGGGGGAGGTGTGTCACTGGCATGGGCTTTTGATGTTTCAAAAGCTCACACCAGGCGCTCTCTCTCTCTCTCTCTCTCTCTCTCTCTCTCTCTCTCTCTCTCTCCAGCTCCATGCCTGGCTGCTTCCCACCATTATTATAACGACTAACTCTCTTGGACTGTAAGCAAATCCCCAATGAAATGATTCGTTTTTTAAGAGTTGCCTTGGTAATAGCGTCTCCTCACAGCAATAGAACAGTGTCTAAGACAGAAACATTCTGATGCCATCATTGATGTCTGTTGAAATGGCAGCACAGTAATCTTAGCAAAGATTTCTAGTCCTTTTTTTTTTTTTTTGTAACATCCAATTGAGAAAACAAATGCCTTGGGAGTAATGTATTAGATATCATTGTTCAGCAAAAAATTTTCTTGTAAAACTTGTAGGTAGTTACTAATAATAATTGGGGACAATAAGCCTTCATATAATATGTCACAGTTGCTCTTAGAAAC
Source organism: Peromyscus attwateri (assembly GCA_902168425.1). Lineage (NCBI taxonomy): Eukaryota > Metazoa > Chordata > Mammalia > Rodentia > Cricetidae > Peromyscus > Peromyscus attwateri. The sequence goes on from CABHPP010110638.1 coordinate 35,860, forward strand.
CGTCATAGCATGCATTTGCAAACATGAGTGAGAATGTGATGTGAACCAATAAGGAGATTTTGAAAAGACAAAATTAATTTTAAATGGTTTTCATATTTTTTTGTATTCTCATATGTTTGATGCTTCGGTGACTTTCTTCTGTAATCTGATGTGAGTAGTCTAGGGCAGAAGTAAAACTTACTTTGTGCGTGGTATCCAGAACGTTAAATTACACAGAAGGCTTGGGGTGGGGAGATGGCCCAATCAGTAAGATGCTTGCCATGTAAGCATGAGGACCTGAGTTTGGAACCCCGGCACCCAGGGAAAAGCCGAATGTGACAGAATGCATCTGCAATTCCAGTTCTGGGGAGACAAAGACAGAAGTATCCCTGGGGCTTGTTGGCCAGTTAATAGAACTGAAATAGCTGAATTGGTGAGCCGTGGGTTTAGTAAGATACCATGTCTGGAAATAATAATAATAACCAGGGTGAGGAACAGTTAAAGAAGTCACTTCTCATCACCTTGTGGACTCCATGTGCTTGAACACAACATGTGCACATGCAGCCTTACATACATGTGTGCAAAATGACACAAACACATACATATGCTACACATAAACACACACAAATAAAAATGCACAATGCTTATTTTTTTCTTTAACTAGCAACATTTGAAAAATGGGAATTTTGATTTTCTAATGTTTGATCTCAGATAGAAATAGGAATTCTTTGGTGCTCTTTGCTGTTTTTACAAAGTGTCTGGAAAGCAATCATCTTCCAACTTGAGAAATGCTGTTTTGTTCCCACATCTTTCCCGGCCCCGGCAGCATAGCTTCCTCATGGTCTCATACATTTTTCTAATTTAGCAGTTTCTCTACGTGTCTATCTTGTTCATCCAGATGCTCTCAGTGTTCTCTGTGTTCTTGGAGGATCCTGAAAAGCATGAACAATGTTTTCCCTCCCAGGGATCTCATGTGGAAGAATCAGTGTGCCTTGTTCAGTACCGTAAGCAAACATATTGTTTCCCATAGGTAGGCAAACAAACATGGGGACGTGCTACTATTTTGCAATGCCTTATTTCATGAAAACTGTATAAAATTTTTTTTAAGTAGTACTGTTCAGCTGTTTGCACAACAGGACATCATGGTAGATTCTAGGTTGTTAAAATGCACTGAGGTGACTTAGAAAAACAGATTTATTTTTATTTTATGTGTATGGATGTTTTGCATACATGTATGTCTGTGTACCGTGTGTGTCTACAGTTGCCTGGGTGGAGTGTTGGATCCCTTGGAGTTAGAGATGGTTGTTAAGCACTTGTGGGTACCAGAATTGAACCTTGGTCATCTGAAAGAACAGCCATCCAGTGCTCATAACCACTGAGTCACTTCTTGGTGTCTTTGAACAGAGGATTAATTGCATTGTGCTCAGGTGCTCCCTGCTGCCACCCCTACCTCCAGCACTGATTGTTGACAAGCTCTTTGTAAAACCAAAACCTTTCTTCTGTGTCCTCATTTCAGGTCGATGCTCTGAGATTACGGCTGGAAGAGAAAGAATCTTTTCTCAATAAGAAGACAAAACAGCTGCAAGACCTCACAGAAGAGAAGGGGACCCTAGCGGGAGAGATCCGTGATATGAAGGATATGTTAGAAGTAAAGGAAAGGAAAATCAATGTTCTTCAGAAAAAAGTGAGTTGCTGCTATAACCCCTTCAAGATGGGAGCTGTTATCATACATGGTTGATGTTTCACAGATATTTGGTACTGTGGAAGATAAAGTATCTTTTTAAAATTTAGATTAGAATGTATCAATTTTTTACTTACTGGCATTTAATTTACTAATAGTTGTACTGTATCATTTTTAGCATGACCTATATATTTTCTATTGGATTACCCAAGAGGTTTTTTTTTTTTATTTGCAATCTTAACCAATTTATATACAAATATAAAACTCAAGCCTGTGGGGGTAAGAGCTGGGGTTTCAGCTCAGAAGGAAGAGCATGTGCTGGGCCCTGAATTCAGAATCTAGCAGTGGAAAGACAACTGGGTGAAAAATAAAAATCCCTAAGTGGTGATTTTAATGTTTTTCATTAGGAAAGTTGACCAGTATATGTAAAGACTGTGTCTTAAGATAAACTTTGGTTGATCGCATCTTGTTGTCTTTATCCATTCCTCCTGCTATAACAAACTGTCTGAGACTGAGTGTTTTATAAAGCGTAGACACTTAGTTTCTTTTCTCACAGTTCTGGAGGCTAGAAAGCCCTGGATCCAAGTATCTGTGGTTTGATGTCTGGGAAAGGTCATCTTTTTGCTTCCAAGATGGCACCTTATCATGACACCCTCCTTTGGGGATAAGTGCTTCATTCATGATGGTGATGGAAGGTTGTTACCCTGTACAGAAGGTCATGGCTCTCCTGGCAGTCATTCCCTAAAGGCTCCACCTAGTAATACAATCATACCGGTGATTATATTTTAACGTATGTATGTTGGATGTCACACCCAGACCATAGCAATGGCTAAATCCATGTGGACTATTTTGGGGGTGTGTGGTCACTTCTTGTTGTAAATGTTCCATTTTTACTTAGTTGGAATCAGTGGAGAGAATGTACAAGGAGCTCTACCACAGTAATCCAATAAGATTCTCAGCCTCATTCGGGACCCTCTTTTCTTCCTTCTTTAAGTGGTCCATTTCACTCCCTACTCGGGATCTTGATTTTGTGACATCACCATATTTTTACTTTGGGGAATTCCCATTGTCTGTTTTATAGTTTTTGATACCCTGCAATTTTCCTTACTGTTCTTGTTGTTATTTTTAAAAGGTCAGCAAGAAGAAGATTCATAACCCTGCATTCCTATGAAAATCAAAATGATAGAAATATACAGGACTTTATGAATCGTGGGTAGCTCTTATGGGAATGGTCATCAGCAGGAAGCTGGCTGGCCAGGAAGTCACTGTCGACAGTGGTCCTGTGATGCTGCTCATACAGGCACACAGGAGTAACTGGCTCCGCCTTGTGTGCCATTTGTCACCATCCCTCACCTGGATCTTGTCATCAGTGTTTTCAGTTGTGGTTCCTATACTCTGTTCTTAACATGGAAACTATTTTCCTTTTAGATCCCAAAAGAACTTAAGTTACTCTCTAATCAAAACTTTCCCATTTCAATCAAGTTATATAATTTATAGGTCTCAGTATAAATGAAAACGTGGAGCCTTTTGCTCCCAAATTGAGAATGTTAGGATTGTCAAGAATGGGGCCCAGCACAGCTGTACAGATCACAAGTCCATGACACTGCCCCATCCAAGTGGCTTCAGCTTTCACTGATACTAACAGGTAGCAGTTCTTCCAAAGGTCGTAGAACCCTACATAATTAGGCTCCTAACCTCCTGTCCTCCTATGCTCATCTCATATGAGTAGCTAAGGGCTGTGTATTCTTTTGCAGAGACATATGTGCTCTCTCATAGTCCTGAAATTGGATAGGACTTCCACCTCTATAGGGCACTGGTTCTAGACCCATTGTGGTAGCTATCAGTTGTTAGGCTCTTCGGTTGAAATGTGTTATGAGTGACAACCATATGATATTTTAAAGGTCTGTCATGAGTAGTAGCTATCATGAAAGGTAGAATGTTGACAGCACTCAACAGTAATTTCTATATTATTTATATGAAATGTTTTGAGTATATCAGTTATACAAAATATATTGCTAAAATCAATTATTGTTATTTGTGTCTTACTGTCTATTTAGGCTATTTATTAGGAAGTATAAAATTACATATGTGAATCTCATTGTGTTTGTACCAGATAGAACAGCTGTAAATATCCTTTATATATATATATATATATATCACATTATATATAATACATATCAAGCATTATATATTTATTTATTTATATAATTCATGCCTTTGCTTCTTGAGAGTCTCTGCTCAAAATGAGGACCTAGACCTTGGCCTCTCCCACATAAAATAGAGTGTGTATTCCAATCCTCTGGTTTACCTGTACAATTTTATTTTTCTAAATAGAACTGATTACCATCTGGAAAATATATACCTTCTAAAGTTTTCCATTGAAATTTTCAGAGTATAGATTGCAGGATGTAAGGCTTTATTATTTTCCCATTGCTGTATCTTTAGCACATAGTAGATATATTTGCTCAATAAACATTTAATGAATGAATGAATGAACTTAGAGTTAAAATACGGAGCATTTGGTTAGTTAAGGTTAGGGACTAATTATTGCCTATGGTCAGGAAAATCTCTGCCTACGAGATTGACTAAAACAGTTGATACTCACCAGGTGGTGGTGATGTATGCCTTTAATCCCAGCACTCAAGAGGCATAGGCAGGCGGATCTCTGTGAGTTCAAGACCAGCCTGGTCTACACAGTTAGTTCCAGCATGGCCAAGGCTACACAGAGAAAAACAAAACAAAACAAAACCAAAACAACAAAAACAACAACAAAAACAACAACAAAGACAGTTGACACTTTTTTCTGTAGATGGTGATGAAATTATCAATGAATCCCTAGGGTCTAGACCCCTCACCTGCCCATGCTTCTGGAGCTCCATAAATGAATTCTCTAGTCTTTCCTCTTAGAGAAGAGGAAAATCTCTTCCCAGTGTATCCCTGTCCTATTATGATTGACCAGAAACCAATGTAGTACACTGACTTTCATTTCACAGACAAATTAAAGCTACATTAAATCATTGATATTTTACCAAAGACTTGAAAAGCTTTTGTCTAGAGCTTTCTGTATAATGGTTATTTAGTTGATTGTATTGCTAATTCATTTCCATTAAGATATGTATGGACAAGGGCTTGTTCTGTGGATTCCCATCTTGAAGCACCAGGTAATTAATAAAGATGATTGGAGAGACCTGGGCAGAGACAACTAAGCACCCTTGAAGCAGGAGGGTGGCTGTGCAGGGCAGGTGACACCTTTTTATAGCAGCAGGAGCTAGAGTGTGTTCTATGGACTCAAAAGATTGTGTCAGTTTCCGCCTCTAGGACAAACTTCCTCAAAAAATCAAGTTAAGGGAGGAAAGATTGACACTGACTCCGAGTTTCATAGGATTAATTCCATGGTTGGCTGGTTCCATTGCTTGAGTCTGGAAGTGCAGCTGAACATCATGGCGGCTGGAGAGTGTGCAGACAAAGCCACTCGTCTCGTGACAGCTCAGAAACGCAGTGGGTGAGGAAGGGGTCAGCGATTAGTAGCCCCTTCCAGCACTTGCCCCCAGTGTCCTAGTCTCTCCCGCTGGGCTCCACTTCCTTAAGTTTCCAGCCTTTTCCCAAATGCAACCAGCGAGAGCCCAGGCTTTTATGTAGCACATGACCTTTGGGAACATTTTAGATCTGATCCATGAAAGAATGATTTCATTTGAATCCTCAGCAGCGAGTGAGAAGAAAACTGACATCTGCTGAACATACATGCACTGAGTACTGAGTGCTGGGTGCTCTGTCACATGCGCGGCTGAGTCCTTTCGACTGTAACCTGATGGCCTGCTGCCAAGATAGAACTAAGAATTTCAAAGAACTAAGGAATGTTTTGGTTTGTGATGAGCTTGCCCATGGTCATGTAACCTAGGTACAAGGTTTTATTTTTTTTTTTATGGTTGAGAAAAATAGAATAAATCGGATAATGCAAATTGAGTCAATAACCATTTTTCTTTTGACCTTAATTTGTGTGATGATGACACCAGCTGTGAGAGTGGGCAGGAGGAAGATCTCAGTTCATCCTTTGCCGGGAAGCGAGACTATATCTTCTCATTCTTGAGTAGTAAGTGGCAATAGTTGTTGGGAAGATTTTCAGGCAACACTTCTAAATATCTAGGAAACCCGTAATCACTTTGACTGATGTGCACGTACTGCAGAGCTTTAGACTTTCCCCATAAATAGTCAGAAGCAAAGGTCTGAGTGCAAGTTTGGAAGTTATAAAGTTGAGAACAACACTATTTTTGTACTGTTATCTCCTTTAGGCAAAATGTTTAAATCATGAACTTAGTGGATTTGGAAATTTGAAGTGGTTTATCAGCTTCACATTATTTTTTTCTTTTTACATTTTTATTTTTTGCATATATGTGTCATATGTGCATATATATATATACATACACACACACATGTTCACGTGTGTGAGGGTGTTTGTGCACGTGTGTGGAGGTGCAAGGATAACACCAAGCTTCTCCCTTGATGGAGCTCCATCTTTTATGGAAGCAGGGCCTTCCGATTTAGCTCATCATTCACTAGTCTGGCTAGCCTGTGTGCTCGAGGAATTCCGTGTCTGTAGCTCCTGTGCTTTGGGATTGCAGCTGGGCTGCCACACCTTTGTGACTTTTACCTGAGTTCTCTGCCATACACAGATGGCTTTTATGCGAATTCTGGGGATCCAAACTCTGGTCCTCATGCTTGTATGGCAAGTATTTTGTCCACTAAGACACATCCCTAGCCCATGTTTCTATTTAACTGTTTACCAATATATTTGGAGAGTCAATGAAACCATTGCAGTATAGGGAAGGGGCATGATCTGTTATAACTTTATAGTGATGGAGAAGTTATCTACAAAGAAGTGATACACACAAATCAGAACCTGATTCAGACCTGTGCAAGCTTAAGCTGGACAAAGCCCTTGAATAGAGGACAGAGGTACATACCAAGTCCTACCCCTAGCTAAGGATCTATTGACATTGATTGCTCCTTGGAGAAGGAGGGTTAGTTCCCTTAAGGGTGTGGTCCCTGGTGGATCTACCACCCTCTAGTGGATGACCACATCTTCAAAAGTGTATAAGCAGGACTAATTGGACTTGATGGGTTTAAAACAAACAAACAAACACAAAGTTGAATGGGTATGGATTGTTAGGTGGATCTGGGAGAAGTTGGGGGAGAGGGATGAATATGATAAAAATACAATGTATCAAATTCTCTAAGAATTAATTTGAAAATGTGGAGATAATATAGAAGCCAATGACGCATTGTCTTTGCATCTGGAGCCTTCTAAGAGTTTTGTCTACATTCAACATAATCATCTACTCCAGAGCAGGCCTAGATTAGAACAGCATAAGCTTTGGATTAGGGTGTGTTGGCATGAAATAATAATAAACTCATGTCAAAGTCAAAACTGCAATATGACCTCGGTGGTGACCTGCACTGTGTTATGGTGCTAGTAGAATGGGGATATACTCCTTTAACTGGAGTTGAATAACCAGAGACACTCAAGTGGCAGGTCAGCTCTGGTCAACCTTTTGCAGGAAGACAGAATGCTCAGGATGGACCTTTGACCCTGAGGCCATAGTTTTGGCTCCATTCCATAGTGCCAAAATATGGAAAATTTTAGTAGGTGACAAAATTGTACACATATGTGGGTGTTCACCGGGCTATCCACTTGCTGTGCTATCAAAGGCAGGGTAGCGTGAGATTCGTTCTGATCCCATAGCCTTTTGTTCCCATACCTGAATACAAAGTTCAGCTGATGAAGTGTAACTTGACTACTGAGTTTTTATAGGAAATGCCATAAACCCTTGATGACATTGTACATTCAGAAATTATATAATGCCCATGATGTTAGGACATGGTAGCAATATTTAAACCAGATCAGTTTTGGACTGTCATGCAGCTCATAGATTCTTAGAGCATACATTTTCTACCCAAGAATTTGCTCTAAATCCATTAAAATTGGGTAATTTTTCAGAATCTGTTTTCATCCTCAGTTGTATGAGCAATGCAAATGTACAGAGCAGGAGTACTTTATATACTGGGGGAAGGAAAACAGATTTATAGATTGCCTTCTGACTTGGAAAATGGAAGGAGGGGTGAGTGGAGTTGGCTCTTGTGCATGATGTATATGGTCCTGCTAATTTCAGCACCTTTGTTCTACATGTTTGGCATTATTGTGGTTGAAATTCTGATAGACAGTGAGCTCAGGAGTAAGGATGCATCCTTTTACTGAATGCTCCCTATGTACCAGTAACTTTTCCAGCTTCTGAAGGTTCATAAAGAAAAAGACATCCTCTGGTTCTTGGGAAGCTGATATTCTGGTAAGAGAAGTATTCCTGCCTGACAACCCTTTATGTAACTGCATGTGTTATACTGTCAAAAGCTTACTGCTTGGTAGTGCATAGAGCAGAGCCACTTCTGGCTACTTTAAGCTATAAACATATATTGAAAGACTATCCCAACCACAATAATTGGCCTTTAGGACAAGATTATTTATAATCAAGAACTGTGTCAGCACTAGGTAGCCAAAAAAAGTAAACATCAGCAGAAACCTGCGGTCAGACGCCACCTCCTCTCTCTGCCCCGACATTGCCAACTTAGTGGGGATTCAGACTTTTAGGACTGCCTCGGATTTTGTTCAAGTATGTCTCCTTGACAACATCTATCCAAGACCCTTCCTCTAAATAGATTCACACTTTACACATGAGCTTTGTGCTCGTTTCTATGTCATATCCTTTAGAATTTTTTTTCTAGTGCTGCAGTCTGGGAGAGATTTTGTGCTCATAGAGAGATGCCTTCCTCTCTGTGAAATTCTTACCACATGTGGACCTTCCTTCAATCCAAACACACTCAGTTCTCAATGAACGAGGACTGGGAAGAAGAGGCATTTCCCTGAGATCTACCTCTGTCTTCAGAATATTGTCATCTATGAGAAGAGTCATTTGCCCCAGTGAAATGTCAAACCCACTCACTGTTCCCAGTACAGTGTGTTCTGTGTAGGCAGCAGGAGGGAACCATCCCATGAATAATAACACTCAGAGGAGATGACTATTGCTCTTCCCACACCTAACACCTCCAGCCTTGGCTCTCTTAGCTGTAGTGAGATGTGCAACCAAAGTATAACCTGGTGTGTGCAAGCCTGTTCTGCATCTTCATGATGCCAAGACCCCAGCTGGCAGTCCAGGGGTTGGAGCGGCACCACAGTAGCGGCCTTGGGTCTAAGGCAGTAGATTTCCAGTCCTCTTTCCTGCTTCCTACTGAGCATTTGCATTTCTGTTTGCAACAACATGGAGATTGCCAGGTACATCGGGAAGGTATAGTCTACTCCAGTGATGCTAAGCAGGTTGTGCAGGTCACACCTGCAATGAACACTTACATGGAGAAAGCTGTTCCCACAGGAGTCCTTTCCTTTTCGAGTGGACTGCCTTCTTATATTGACTATCTAGGCCTTTTGCCTAGAGATAGTGTTTCTTAAAATGCATTTTACACAGTTCAGCAGAATACCTCTGAGCTCTGAGTATTACCTTAGCTAATATGTGTAACATTTTGTTCATGCATCTTCCTTAGACCTTTGAGGGGGTTTACACCGATGATTATGTTGTTGATGTGTATGTATGCAGGTGAGCATAGGTGCCTATGCTGGCTGATTTTAAATGTCAATTTGACCCAAACTAGTTAGACCTGAGAAGACAGCCCACTTGAAGAACTGTCTGGAGCAGACTGGCCCACAGACATAGTCAGGAGGGATTTCTTTCTTTAAGAAAACCACTTTACAGTCTAGGTCCTTTATTTCTTTTTTGTAAATTAAGCCAGGAATCCACAGCAAATGGACTCCAGCAGCTCAGGCTCCTTTCTGTTAATCCTCACAAAATGTGACTCTGATTCAGCTGGACCCAGGTGTCCTTCTCTTTGGCTTCCTTTTTCTTCTAATCATTCTCCATCACCCATTTCAAGAAGCTGTCTCAGCTCTTAGTGTGCTTGGTGTGCTCAATCTGCACATTAATTCTCTTGGCAAGAATCTTGCCCTTAACTTGCTTGTTTACAATGATGCTCATGGCATGCTGGCTGATGTTGTAGACTCTTCCTACTTTACCATGGTAACACTTACAGGGCATTCCATTTGAACAGTGCCCATTCCCTTGATGTCTACAGTATTGCCCTTCTTGTAGATTCACATGTATGGGGCCAAAGAAACACCTCCATGTTTTCTAAAAGGCCTAGATAACATATAGCAGCATTCCTCCTCCTTCCCTTTGTGGTTATCATTTTGGTGAGTTATTAGAAGATGGCTGCCATGACTGAAAGACAAAGCATTGTCTTAATTGTTGACTGATGTGGGAGAGTCTAGTCCACTGTGGGTGGCACCATTCTCTTGTACTATATAAAAAAATCTGAATATAAGCCTGCCTACCTGCCATCCTCCATGCTTCCTGCCTCACTTCTTTGGCTGCAAAGTCAGTTTCTTGGTTGGAGGTAATGCCATGTGGAGCAGCAAGCAGGCCTGCTTTCAAGGTCCTGCCTTGCAGTTCTGCCTTCAGTTCCCTCAACGGTAGACTGTAACCTGGAATTGTGAAACAGATAAACCCCTTGCCTTCAGTTCCCTCAACGGTAGACTGTAACCTGGAATTGTGAAACAGATAAACCCCTTGCCTTCAGTTCCCTCAGTGGTAGACTGTAACCTGGAATTGTGAAACAGATAAACCCCTTTCTTCCCAAAATCTTTTACTCACAGCCACAGAAATGCAACTAGGAGAGTGATGTTTGAACTATTACTATTATGTTTTATAATTTTATATACAGTGTCCCATAATAAAGGAGAATGTATATTATTCTCTGTCGGATTATAAGAATTATTAGTATTAAAATTGATCAGGCCACTGTAGTCATGGTATCAGCAAATCTGTATATAGGAGGGACATCTCATCTCTCAGAAGGAATGAAATGAGCAAGGAGTACTTCCTGGAATGTCAATGACTGAATCTGGCACTGAGGGACTTCGAATTACTGTCTAGTCGAGGCATCAGGAGTAGCGTTTTCAAGGCTTGACAGGAAGGGGCAGCACAGTGTGTTTGGGGGGATCAAAAGTAACTTAATATAGCTGGACCACACTTCTTGCTCCATTTACGATACCAATTTCACAGCAAGGAGCTTTTCTTTATGTCTTCTGGCAATCACATATATTATGTAGTTAAAATCTGAGTGACATTTTGACTTCCATACTGTAAATGTTTTCCCCTAGTCCCTTATGACTTGCAAGTGGCAATAATGATTATCTGTGTTATTTCAAAATGTAGTTCATGGCCAGATCATGCTGAGAACTGATTCTTACTCACTGAGAGAGCTGAGCCAAACCAAGAGATACAAGTTCACTTTTAAATAAATACTGGCTTCTAAGTTAAGACCTTATATTCTCAATTTTATCATGGCAGATTTTTAAAAAGGTTTTCATATAATCATTTATAACACTCTTAAAATATTTAAAATTAAATTGCCTGGAGTGCCTGGCCATGACTGTCATCCTGATGGGCACAGGCATCTAGTCACATCTGTTCATCTCAGTTGCCAGCTGTTGCTGCAGTTTTGTGATAGGGATTAGAAGTGGTTGAGCCTTTACATTTTTCAGTCTGGAGATGATTCTGTTTGTCTTCCCATATACTCCCCAGGCCATTTGATTTGAATCAGTCTCATTTATGTGGGAAGGAAAATTTTCTGTCTGTCTTTCTCACTTATCCTCTATTTGGCAATGGATTCTGCTCGGCTATGAAGAGCTTATGCATATCTATATTAACATTTATCAATGTATATTGTGAGGGGAGTCCATAATTCTAAGCTTATATAATCCATGTGTAAGTTTCCCCTACAAATAGATGTTAAGTAGGGGTTGTATGTTCCTGGGGCCTGTAGTTCCACAGCATCTTCCTTACTGTTCTGATATTATAATATTATTTCCAGTATTTCTTTTTCCTTTTCGCTTACCAGATTATACAACTTACACAAATCAAAAGAGATAACTACTTTAAACAGAGAATTGTAACACAAATACCAGATGTTGTTAGAATCTTAGATGGTCTTTTAATAAAAAACCCAGAGCCAGATATCATGGTGAAAGCTGAAAGATCAGAGAAGCAGAACAGCCAGCCACTAGTTCTTACCTCTATGAAATCATCAGTCTAAAGAGAGTGAGTTCCTGTTTTCTCATGCCTTATGTACCTTTCTCTGCCCAGACATCAATTCCTGGGATTAAAGGCTTGTGTGCTTCCAAGTACTGGGATTAAAAGTGTGTGCCACCACTGTCTGACCTCTGTGTCTAATCTAGTGGCTGGCTTTCTCCTCTGATCCTCAGGCAAGTTTATTAGGGTACACCATATATCACAACAGAGAATTTTTACAGAAACTTAATTCTGGACCAATGGCATAGAATATATGTCAATTTTGGATCTTGTAATAATATTTGTGTTGTATTTCCTTTTTATTTTATTTATTTATTTATTTATTATCTATCATCTATCTATCTATCTATCTATCTATCTATCTATCTATCTATCTATTTATTTTTTGGTTTTTCGAGACAGGTTTTCTCTGTGTAGCTTTGCGCCTTTCCTGGAACTCCCTCTGTAGTCCAGGGTGGTCTCGAACTCACAGAGATCCACCTGTCTCTGCCTCCCGAGTGCTGGGATTAAAGGCATGCACCACCACCGCCCAGCTACATTTCCTTTTTAGGTTGCTGGTTTTTAAAAACAATAACACAAACATTTAACTAGTAACCAGTACTTGGTTAGTGTAGTTATGGTTCTTCACAACGAGTTTATAATCCTAACAAAAATGCTGTGGTAGGATTCTAACTTGAAGACCCCAAGATTTCTAACCTCCCTGGTGTTCCAAACCATGACTATTTCCCCAGGAATGTGATTGTAATGAATTTGTTATTGTTAGTTAAGTTCCATTACATGGTACGGTTGACTTTAAGAAATGGAGAGATGGTCTGGGTATATGTGACCTCATTGCACCAGGACTTTAATCTTGGCTCCTAAGGTTAGAAACAGGGGAGTCAATGGTTGGCAACACCAGGAAGTTTCAATACATCCTAAATTCTCTTCTGTTGATTTGAGATTGGAGAGGCCCTGTGGCAAGGGCTGCATGCAGACCCTGAGACTGGCAGTAGTTTCTCATATAAACCAGCAAGGAAGCGAAATTACAATTCTAAGACTCTACAGATACAAAGTTGGCCAGCAGTAAGAAGATTCTTGGAAGTGCATTTTCCACTAGAGCCTTCAGACAAGTATTCATCATGGCTGTCACCTTGATCTCATCCCTAAGGCTAGACTCCAGATGTCTATGTAGGACTTCCAACTTACACAACTGTGATTGATAAGTGGGTGCTGTTTTAAGCTGCTAAACTGGATGTATTTTGTTACATGGCTGTAGGGAATAGAATCAAGTGTATATTAAAATAATTGATCAGAAATTCAGCTGCAAGTAAACAGGACTGGGGTACAGAACATGCAGACAAAGGAGATTATAGTCCATTAAAGGAGCACTGTCTACAACAGAACTATTTCTAAAGCATTGACTTGTAAGGTTAAGAGTCATTAGAATTTTTATGCAGTTTTATAATTTTAGAGGGATTTAATTATTCTAAAATGTTTGCTTGAGGGTAAACTGTCATTATACTGTTCATATCATCTTATTTCAGATCAAGTAACTGAGATTTTTGAGAATGTGATATTACATATGTGTGTCCATTTTCCCTATGAAATTTGGAGTTCAGTAAGAGAAACAACAGGCTTATTTAGCCTTTTATCCTGTAACCAGCGCAGTTTTTGGCATGTTATAGGTGCTTAATAAATATTAGATAGAAAATTGAAATGGAATGGACTGAATGAACAACCTCTCCAAAGTTCTGGTTGCATTCAAAGCAAGTAAACAAGTAGGGATGGCTGTGTTCCAATAAAACTTTATTTAACAAACAGCTTAATTGGCCTATGGGGTGTAGTTTGCTAAATTCTGGTGTAGATCAAAAGTTATTATAGCCTGTAGGGTATTCTGTCATATAGCCACCTTCATGGCACATATGAAAGGGTTTTTTTTAATGCATTCTAAATATTTAATGGAAGTAAACAAGGTATACTTCTTTTCTGAAACTGATTTACTGTTTGACTCAGATATTCTTTATAGTGAAATGGGAAGTCCTCTGCTGTTCCCAAGGGTGAGGTCTTCTCTACTTCCTGTTGCATTCTGCAGCTTTTTTGTGAGTAATTCTGAATGAAGCAAAGCTAAGCAAACAAGATATGCAGGAATGAATAGCCCCCATTGACACTGGGTGGAGATAGTTCTTTCTGTAGTGCTAAAATATGAAGCTAAATTCTTTAGGCCACATATGATACACTACCTTATAAAAGCTTATGAAGGGTGGCATACACCACAGCTCTCTAAATTATGAATGTTTATGAACTTAAGAACAGCTGGGGGCATAGTCACAGGCAGCCAGGTAGGAAGGTAGGCAGGAAGGGACAAAGAACCTTTGCCACCCTTCCATGGTACCAACATTTTCTTAGAGGTTATAAGGGAATGGTCTGTGGGACCTTATGATGTCACATATAAATATTAGATATTGGAGGAAACAAATGTGGAATCATTTACCAAGGCTTCTTAAATCACTGCTTCTTCCCCTAGGAATTTTTTAAATAGAAATAATTAAGATGTGGGCATTGATTTATTCACAAGCTTCTTCATAAGATTTAAGAAAAAAATCTTAAATTTATTTTTCTGATCAGTGAAAATATTCCAGAGTGATGAATTATCCAAATAACTGATCATACAGTTATGTGTACAAATTCATCAATATAAATGTATCATAACAGAATACTTAATGACATAGGAAAATATTCAAGTTATTTTATTCATTGAAATAAACTATAATATATATGACAGAAATATATTAAAATATGTGTGTATGTGTATGTATACTATTGGCTGTGAACCTTAGTGCTGTTGCTTAGAGGATTTTAAAATTCCAGTCATGAGTATATTAGTCAACTTTCTATCATAGCTATGATGAAATACTTGAGAAAATAACTTCATGGGGGAGAGATTTTATTATTTATTTATTATTTTGGTTGATGTTTTCAGAGGTTCTAGGCCATTGTCAGTAGGTTCCATTGCTTCTAGTCCTGTGGTTAGGCAGATTATCATGGTGATGGGAGTGTGCGGTAGAAGTGACTGTGTACCTCAAGTCAGAAAGCAAGAAGCAAAGATTGAGAAATCAGGGGAGGAAGATGGAAAGGACTAGGAACAAAGAATCTCTTTCAGTGGCATGTTCCTTCAACAAGGCCCTCCCTCCTGAAGTTGCATCACTTCTCAATAGGACTGCAAACTGATGGAAACCAAGCCTTTGGCACATCCTCTTGGGTAGACATTCCAGGTTCAGACTGTAAAAAACAAGTTAATTACATAACCTTTGGCTTGATTTCCCCATGTGTAAAACGAGAATAGGTTTATATCTCACATTCAGTTTCAGTCTAACATAGTTGTGTTGAATGAGATACTCATCATGGTTAACCTGTGACAAATTGCTATTTTAGAATAAAAATCAGAATTTTAAACCCTAAATCTATCAAGTCTTTTAAATCTAAAGCAAAGAACTTGGGGAGCAGGTGGAATGAATTTATAGAGATCATCTTAAATCTGTCTTTAAATTTACATATAGTAAAATTTACTCTCTGTGGTATGTATTTCTATGGGTTTTCATAAAAGCTTAGGATTGTGTGATCCCCTCCATCATTGTGGTACAAGACAGACTTGTTATCTCAGAAACTTCCAATGGGCCACTCTCTTCTTGTTAAATCTCTTTTCCCACCTCTGGCAAGCATTCATTTATTCCCCCTTCTTGTGATTTTTATCTTTTCCAAAATATGGAACTGGAGTCACACAGTATGATGTGCATAATTTCTTTCACTTAGCATAATGCATTTGAGGTTCATCAAAATTACAACTCCTACCAATAGTTTGTCCTAAAAGCTACTCCTTTTAGAGGTAGTTTTGCAGATACCCTCATTGTTTGAACAACTTTCCGTATTATAATCTCATAACCATACAGGTCTTTGGTTCCTGAAGTTGCCCTGAAGCCATGATTGTGACAGGACAGAATATTGGCACTGAAGAAGAGGAGAGGAGGAGTCTGAGAACCAGAAAGCAAATGTTTTGCCTGACATGAGCTTGGCAGAAATAAGTAGAGAGTCCAGAGCTTTTGATGCTAAACTGGCAGAGTTATTCTGGAAATGAGATGGGTGGGAAGTTAATAAAAAGTCCTCAAAGGAAAGGATAAGACATGCTTGTGTGCATGGGCATGTGAATTGCATGTGTGTTGAAAGGTATGAAACAGACTTGAGAACAGAAAGAAACTGTTACTTGTCTTATGTTTCAGATAAGGAGAGCTTCAGTTCACTGTGATTGCCATTTGTAATAGGGAGTGTGTGTACAGATCCCTCTCCATTTTCTAGCTCTTACAGTAAAGGGTGTCTATAATAGAGAAGGCCTGGGGGCTGATACTGCTTTCTTCCTGGATCAGATGTCCAGAATTTTAAAGGTGTGAGTTCAACCTGTTGAGTATGGAGGTATGAAGTTTTTCCTGAAACCTGAGCTTTTACATTCTTTGTTATTTATCTTTTATTCTTGAGAAATAAAGCACTTTATTTTAAAGCAATTTATAGATAAGTATGCATTAAACTTCATTTTTTGAGCAAAGAAATGATATAACTTTTCTCATTAAAAAAATCAGATTAGGTCTTTAAAATGGAATCTTTTTAATTTATATGGTATATTTATCTATTTTTTATAAGTCAGTGAACAAAGTAAATATTTAACCTTAACAAGGAAAATTTAAATTCATGGTTTATAATGTGGAATTTAGAAAAGAAATGGAATTAAACATTTATTTTTGCATTTAAGTTGGTCATAGTAATGATTGCTTATATTCATTCATATATCAGCTAATTTTGCTCTATATTTTATTAAACCTGCCTCTTAAAATATTTTTATAGAGGTTGACTGAATGTCAGAGATACAGAACTTAGTTAAACACTCAGGGTAATTTATATATTTGTCTGTTTACAGAAACTTTAACTTAATCCTCTAGTAAACATGGCACTTGTCATAAGGAAATACATATTATTTGCTGTGTTCAAATCTTAGAAAGTGTTATTATTGAGGAAACATAATTGAGCTTTTGGCTTGGTATTTCATTTCCGTTTGTAATTCAAACATTTGTTGTACATTTTTCTGTGGTTTATACATTCTTTCATTTCAATGCCACAAGACCTTTATTTAGAATTTTAAGCTAAACATTTTTTTCTTTGAATAATTCATCCTTTAATCCATCTTTTGATGCTTTTATAGTCTCTATAATCAAAGATGTGGGAACTGAACAGACTGGGCTAAATGTTATGGTAGTTGACAAACTAATTTCTTGTTAGATAAGTCTCCTAGTTAGAGTGTCAGCACAGATTAATGCAGACGAGAAGAAGACAGAAGAGTGTTGTCTACAGTGCTTACAAAATCAGTAATTCGAGATAAGGAAGGCAGCAGAGGCACTGTCCCAGTTCTGAGCTGCAGGGACATTGTGAACATCAACTGTAGCAATTGAGTTTGCCTTATAGCTCACAGGAGGTGCTAATATGCTCAGACATCTTTTGGCAAACTCCTGTGCAGCGTCTGCTTGTTCCTGTTGTTATTTATATACAGTAGTGCCTGCAGCTAGTGAGATATCTTTCTGGACCTGCCTCTTCCTAACTGAGAAAAAAGGCTTGAGGAATATAGGAGATGTCAGTAGCAACAAGCAACTTGAATTCCTCAAGATAAAGACCATGGCTGAGAAGACTTGAGCAGGCAAGTGAAGATTACTGACTCGGAATTAATAATAAATTTACAGAACTGCAAATCAAATCATGCCAAACAATCTTTATCGTTTCCTAGGTGGATGTGCAAGATTAAAGAAAGGAATTCAATAGCGGTAATATCTGGAATTGAGTAAATCATCTAATTCAGTGTCTCCACAAATCTTTGGGGGCAGTGGGGTGGGGGAAGGGGAGAGGGAGAACCACAGTGAGAATTGGCTCTGAGCACTGTCATGTGGATTCAATTTAGCTGTTGTAATAAATTACAATGGAACAAGGTCCATTGGGATGATGTTGGGATCAATAGAAGGTCAGGCTGTAACATCTCCAGCAGTGGTCTGGAAGAATGGATAACACACTTTATTAAGCTTGGCAGGCCAGGAGGTTTTGGAACTGTTGTGGTACACTGTCACTGCTATCAGTTTTATGAAGCACCTTTTGGGTATGTGGCACTATAAGAGCTGCTATATAGAAGTTAGAATGTGGACAGTGGTCTGAATGGTCAGTTTGTTTAATAATGATAACCACAGATCTAACTTATAGAGTACTTACAAGTCTTCATGCATAGCACTTAGCCATTTTCATGGATTTTTTTTTTTAAATCCCAATGGTAACCCTTAGAGGGGGCAATGCAGCTGGTAAATAGCAGTAGTTGGTTATGATCAGAGGTAGTCTGGATTTTACTCTTAAGTTTTGTACATGGAGAAATGTATATACTCTTAGAGAAAGAATGTGCTCATTTATTTATTCATTTGACAATTATATTCAGTGGACTAAGATAGTCCAAGTATAGTAGATTATCTGTAGCAATTTAAATAATGGTGAGATCCTGCTTCTGATTAATATAGGTATAAAGTAAACACTTGGTAAAGATTTTATTTAACTCACCAATCTGTGAGGGAACAAGTGAGAAATTAAAACTGTACAAGTCTGGCAAACAAATGTTTGAGTTAGGAAAACTAAAATGAACATAGGAATGGAAGTAGAGCTGGATTCCCCCAGTATAGAGGGGAAGTGAGTATCTTCTACTGGACAGTTCAGAATCTTCACATTTGTAAATAAGAATTTGTTTCATTGCTGTAAACTATTTATAATTTATCAAGTTGTATAGTTGCTCAAAAGACAATGGAAGACTAGAATCAAAAGGCCCAAGAGAATGTGATCACGGCAATAGATTTCTTCTAAAGCCTAACTCTAAAGAGAGAGGCATGAAGTAGCTCAAGAGGGTTTGATTTGGAATAAGACTTAACTACAGACACTATATCTCTGCAGTAATCAGTATGGATTGTAATTTTGACATAATCTGGCATAAACTGGGAGACAAGCTTCTAGACATACCCGTGGAAATGCCTTTGAGAGATCATCTTCATTGGCTTAATTGGGGCTACAAGACCCACCCTGAAGTCACTTGGGTCCATTTCATGGCTTTGGGTCCTGGATTACATAAGAAGGATAGAAATAGTTGAGCATGAGGATTCTTTGCTTTCTGTTTTGTGATTGTCAATGTGATGGGACCAGCTGCTTCAAGATCCTGCCACCTCGATTTTCCCATTGTGGTGGACTATACCCTTGAACTGTGAGCCAAAATAAATCCTAATATAATTAAATTGTTTTGTTATTACAGCTACAGGAAGGATAACTAAAATTGGTACCAGAAGTGGGGTTATTGTTGGGCTAAATCTGTCTGTATGGTTCTTAAACTTTGGAACTTGTTTTAAGGAGAACTGGGGAAGAGTTTGGAGCTTTGGAATAAAAAGCCCTCAAATGATATAAGCAGAGCTTAATAGCCCATTCTTATGGGAGACTGGAAGAAATGATGAAAGAAGCTTGAGCAGTAGAGGCAGAAACCAGATTAGAGCCATATGTGTGATATCTTGACCAACAGTCTGTCTGTGTCCTGAGAAAATGCGTGAAGTTGCATTTAAAGAGAACAGGCTGATTTGTTTGATAGAGGAAATTTGAAGACACAAGAGCATTCATGCTGTTGTCTGGCTACTTTTTACTGCCCTTATCCAGGACTACAGTGAAGAAGTGCAAAACCCTGGGCAGATGCACACACACACACACACATACACCCCAGTTTGTTGAGGAGGAAAATAGATTTGCAGCCAAGATGCATACTGAAAAAGGATCTGTAGCTGCTAAAGAGAAACATCCTGCTCTGCACAGGGACAATAGGATATGTGCCCTGAGAGCAAGACCTCATCAATCAAAAGTACCAACTGTGAAAATGCAAACTTGCTTGAAGAGAATGAGTCTGAATTGAAACAGATACTGCCACTAAAGGGTGCCTCGCCCCTGGAAAGCAGCTGCCTATAGACGTATTTCCCCAGGGCCAACAGGCAGAACTGATGCAGCTGTGTTTCAAGGCGACAGGCTCTAACCTGAGATGACAGCAGGAATTGGTTGTGGCATCCATGTGGTACTGGTTTTTCAGGCATGAAAGATGGATCATTGTTGGGGTCATACAGTCTTGTGCCACAGTTCCAGAGTCACTGACACTAGGCAGTGTGCACCAGGGTTTGAATCCTTGCAGGGAATCCCAGAGAACCTATATGAAGCTGTGAAGATGAAGCCTGAGTGATAATAGAGACCCTACCATGTTCCAGAAGCCAGGACCTTGGAACATCCACAGAAGCAAATAGCCAATATGGAGTAGAGTCTGCCTAAGAGAGAGACAGTATATCCCACAGGTGTCAGAACTGGGGAAGAGGAGTTATTCAAACCTTTTGGAACCTAGAGAATTCTGTCGTGAGCACAAGATGTCAGACATGGAACTGCTAGATTTGGTGTTTTTTCTGCTGGTTTATAGTCTTGCTTTGGTTTAATCTTCCTTGCTAGCCCCAATTCTTCCCTTTTGGAATTGGAATGTGCTGTGGGATGTTCTGTATGGCAAATGTGTTACTAATAAAGCACTGATTGGCCAGTGGCTAGGCAGGAAGTAGGCGGGACTAACAGAGAGAATTAAAAGAGCAGGAAGGCAGAAGGAGACTGCCTGCCAGCCAGCAACCGCCAGGACAAGCAACATGTGAAGATGCCGGTAAGCCACGAGCCATGTGGCAAGATACAGATTTATGGAAATGGATAACTTGAGATATAAGGACAGTTAGCAAGAAGCCTGCCACGGCCATACAGTTTATAAGCAATAGAAGTCTCTGTGTTTCCTTGGTTGGGTCTGAGCGGTGGTGGGACTGGCAGGTGAAAGAGATTTATCCTGACTGTGGGCCAGGCAGGAAAACTTAAGCCACAAATGGCGCCAGAACGTGGGGCAGGAATTTCCACTTAAAACCTGAGAAAGCGTAAAAAGAAGATTCTAAAACGGAGCTAAAACAGCTTCCTAGTTGTCTTTCTCAAGTTAGCGGCAGCCTGCGGGCTTGAGCTACTTGTGGGTTCCTGGTGTGTGTGCTCGACTTGCAGTATGGCCCGAGTGAGGCCTCTGCAAGTGGCACATTAAGCTGCGTGGTGGATTTAGCCTTTCCTAGTACAAAACAAAAAGAAGAGGTTTCTGGGCTAAACGCTGCTTTGATAGAAGCATAGACCCACGAAGGCTCCCAGAGCTGGTGGTAAACGTATCACCGCCATGTTGGGAAGCTGAGGTGGGCGGAGCCAGCAGCCACAGCACCCTTTCAGTCTTAGAATGCTGCAGTTTAAAGTAACAGGTTCACAATAAGACAGATTCAGATGGAACAAGACTTTAAATGCTTTAAAATGTGTGTAAAAAAATACGTAGGCTTGAAAGAGACAAAAAAGGTGATATGTACAGTTATATAAAGAAATAGTTTTGAAAAATAAAGTCTTTAAAGAGACAGTAAAGGTAGTATAAAATATAAGCCATGTAAAGATGGATATCACACAGAGAATCTGCATTGTGTTGTCTTTGGGATTCTTAACTGCAGAGAGATATTTGATTGTAAAGGAAGCTGAGTTAATCCAATATGTATATTTTAAAGATGCCTTGACTTCAAAATTTGGATGTCAGGATATGTTGCTTTGGAAAGGA
>CABHPP010110640.1:0-25578 GCA_902168425.1 Peromyscus attwateri
TCAGTTAAGTCCTTCGTTTCTCTGTTAAGTTTCCATTTAGGAGATCTGTCCAGTGGTGAAAGTGGGTATTGAAGTCTCCCACTATTAATGTGTGGGGTTTTATATGTGGTTTAAGCTTTAGTAGTGTTTCTTTTACATATGTGGGTGCCCTTGTATTTGGGGCATAAATGTTCAGAATTGAAATTTCCTCTTGGTGGATCCTTCCTGTGATGAATATGTAATGCCCTTCTTGATCTCTTTTGATTGATTTTAGTTTGAAGTCTATTTTGTTGGATATCAGGATGGCTACACCCGCTTGTTTCTTAAGACCGTTTGATTGGAAAGTCTTTTCCCAGCCTTTTATTCTTAGGTAGTGTCTGTCTTTGTATTTGAGGTGTGTTTCTTGTATGCAACAGAAAGATGGGTCCTGCTTTCGTATCCATTCTGTAAGCCTGTGTCTTTTTATAGGCGAATTAAGTCCATTGATATTAAGAGATATTAAGACCAGTGATTGTTCATTCCTGCTGTGGGATGTTCTGTATGGCAAATGTGTTGCTAATAAAGCACTGATTGGCCAGTGGCTAGGCAGGAAGTAGGCGGGACTAACAGAGAGAATTAAAAGAGCAGGAAGGCAGAAGGAGACTGCCTGCCAGCCAGCAACCGCCAGGACAAGCAGCATGTAAAGATGCCGGTAAGCCACGAGCCATGTGGCAAGGTATAGATTTATGGAAATGGATAACTTAAGATATAAGGACAGTTAGCAAGAAGCCTGCCACGGCCATACAGTTTATAAGCAATAGAAGTCTCTGTGTTTCCTTGGTTGGGTCTGAGCGGCTGTGGGACTGGCAGGTGAAAGAGATTTATCCTGACTGTGGGCCAGGCAGGAAAACTTAGGCTACACATTCCTGTTATTTTTTGGTGGTAGTGTGTCTGTACTTCTTATCTTTGGGGTTTACTGCTGTGGGGTTATCTATTGCCTGTGTTTTCAAGGGTGTATCTGACTTCCTTGGGCTGGAATTTTCCTTCTAGTGCTTTCTGTAGGGCTGGGTTTGTGGATAAGTATTGTTTAAATCTGGCTTTGTCTTGGAATGTCTTGTTAACTCCGTCTATGATGATTGAAAGTTTTGCTGGGTATATTAGTCTAGGCTGGCATCCATGGACTCTTAGTGTCTGCATTACATCTGTCCATGTTCTTCTGGCTTTCAAAGTCTCCATTGAGAAATCGGGTGTTATTCTGATGGGTTTGCCTTTATAGGTCACTTGGCCTTTTTCCTTTGCTGCTCTTAATATTCTTTCTTTATTCTGTATGTTTATTTGTTTAAATATTATGTGGCAAGGGGACTTTTTTTGGGGATCTAGTCTGTTTGGTGTTCTAAAGGCTTCTTGTATCTTCATTGGCATTTCCTTCTTTAAGTTGGGAAAGTTTTCTTCTATGATCTTGTTGAATATATTTTCCGCGCCTTTAAGTTGGTATTCTTCTCCTTCTTCTATCCCTATTATTCGCAGGTTTGGTCTTTTCATGGTGTCCCAGATTTCTTGGACATTTTGGGTCATGACTTTGTTGGCTTTAGTGTTTTCTTTGACTGATGAATCTATTTCTTCTACCGTATCTTCAACGCCAGAGATCCTCTCTTCCATCTCTTGCATTCTGTTGGTTATACTTGCATCTGAAGTTCCTGATCATTTACTTAGATTTTCTATTTCCAGCATTCCCTCTGTTTGAGTCTTCTTCATTTTTTCTATTTCCCTTTTCAGGTCTTGGACTGTTTCCTCCATTTGTTTCATTGCTTTTTCATGTTTTTCTTTCAGTGCTTTATTGTTTTCTTCCAGGACTTTATTTTTTTCTTCTACTTTAATTGTCCTTTCCTCTAGGTTTTTACAGCGCTCTTGCAATTTTTTTGTATTTTCCTCTATATAAGCCTCTATCTTCTTCATGATGTTATTCATAAGGCAGTTTTCTTCTGCTTCTTCCAATTTTTGATGATCAGCTCTAGATGTTGGAGGAGGGCTAGGTTCTGGTGATGCTGTATTGCTCTTCATTTTGTAGTATGTACTTCTACCTGGACGTCTGCCCATCTCCTTGTGTTCGATCTTGGTCTTATCAGCTCACTTGGTGGAGAAAGAGCTGACAGATTTGGGAAGTCTCTCTCTTTTGTCCAGATGGGACTCTCTTCTCCAAATGGGAGGTGCGAGACAGGTTGGGGGCTCTTGTTCAGATGGGAAGGCCGAAGCAGGATGGGAGCTATTGTCCAGATGGGAAGTCCGAGGCAAGATGGCAGCTCTTGTTCAGAAGAGAAGTCTTTTGTCCAGAAGGGAAGTCCGGGGCAGGATGGGAGCTTTGTCCAGAAGGGAAGTCCGGGGCAGGATGGGAGCTTTGTCCAGAAGGGAAGTCCGTCAGGGGCAGGATGGGAGCTTTGTCCAGAAAGGAAGTCCGTCCCAGGCAGGATGGGAGCTGGGGGCCGGTCTCTAAGTCTCAGGAAGTGGCGGGGGTCTCCGGGGGTGCTGGACTTGGGGGCAGGGCTTGGAGACTGCAGGGGATCTTGGAGAAGGGGGCCCTTCCCGGTAGGGGTGGGGGTAGAAGGGAACCTGCCCGCTGGCCAGAAATTGGGGCCAAGGTGCGCAGGTCTTGCCAGGGGTGGCTGGCGCCCAGGGATGGGATCTAGGGTGAGGGCGGGCACTCCTTATTTTCTTCATTGAGGAGATACCCTTGAGGATTTTACATTCCTAGTTCTCCCAGATGAGATGAGTTCTATCACTGGACCAGTTTAACTACACTGGCTTGCTGGCAAGCCTCCGAGAGGCCCTGTCTTTTCTTCCTCAGTGCTGGGAACAGAACTACATGCCAATACACAGGAGTTTTATGTGGCCCAGAGGGTTTGAACTTGTATCCTTATGTTTACTCACCACACATTAAACTGACTGAGTCATATTACCAGTATAAGGTCTATCAGTTTTAATTATTCATTCTTCACAATCAGTACTGTTTTAAAACTGCCTTTATATATTTCTGTTTCTGCCAGTGAACATTTTTTTCATATAAAAGTCACATTTTGCTGGGCGTTGGTGGCGCACGCCTTTAATCCCAGCACTCGGGAGGCAGAGGCAGGCAGATCTCTGTGAGTTCGAGGCCAGCCTGGGCTACCAAGCGAGCTCCAGGAAAGGCGCAAAGCTACACAGAGAAACCCTGTCTCGAAAAAAACAAACAAACAAAAAAAAGTCACATTTTATCACGTTTAAAGTTTTGATATCTTTTTTCATATTACGGAATATGTTTTCTCTCATCTTACTATGTGTTTTGAAGTTTACAGATAAGTGGGAAAATTATCCTGAATGGAGTAACCCAGATGCAAGATGGCATATTTTGTATGTATACAAATATATATAGATGTTAGATTATAAGGCTTAGGTAGATATGACACAATCCATATAAACACAGATGTTAGTTATAAAGTAAGAGACTGGAGTGATGGAGAAAGAAGGATTTCCCAAGAAATAGAACATGTACTTATGAAGTAATAGTGGAGGGGGGTGGCTAGAACAGGAGAAGTAAAAGGAGAAGAGAAAGGAAGAGGGAGGGAATGTAGGCAAAGAAAAATATGAAAGATATATATATATATATATATATATATATATATATATCATATATAAAAGATACAGAAATGGAAAGACAATACTCCAATTAGATATCTCTTGCCACCAAACGAAGCCTCTGCTTCAAGGAATGGGTTACATCTAATTGTGTTGTTGACCATAGAGTGCCTATAGAAACTCCCAAAAAATTCAAGCTATTGCCAAGTCCAGTAAGATCTCCCCAAAAACTGGAGGGTAAAGTCCTATTGCTGATGACAACATCTATACATCTCATTGAAGACAGAGAAATCAATCTGGTTCCTAACTGTACCTTTTACTCTAACTGACTCTAGTCAGCATACTAGTCTAATTCAGAGTATTGTAAGGTACTCTGTATGCTACCAGAAGAGAAAGATAAACACCAGTCCAGCTATAAACACTCTGATCTAAAATGAAAACCTGGCCACATGACACACAGGTACTGTAGTTTCACAAAAGTTATAGAAGTTAACCACCACTTCTTGGGAGCATTAAAGCACAATCTGTGACACAGAATACATTCATGACACTGCTCATATGGCCAAGAACCCGGGTATAGACTGGCCATGGACTTCGGAGAAAACATTATTTTCTTTAACTGAAGAAATGTTTCAATATCATCACTAATTCTGCTATACTCATAGATCATTGTCTTACTTAGCCATCACCAGAAAATTTTCTCCCTGCACTAGATGGAAACAAATACAGAGACCCCAAGCTGAACAATATGCAAGAGAGCGAGAGACCTTGGAACACTCAGTTTTAAATTGGATATTTTCATCAAATCTTTCTCCTCCTCAGAGCTCAGGGACCCTTGAGTAAAAGGAGAGAGAAAGATTGTAAAAGTCTATGGTGATGGAAGACACCAAGAAAACAATGCGTTCCAGACACAACAAAACTGATGCACATATGAACTCTCAGAGTTGGTCACAGCATACATGGGATCTATACATGTCTGAGCCAGATGGGCTCTAAGAACTGACAAGGTGAAGTGAATATCATTTTCCTTGCTAACCAAAAAGCTATTCTAATTCACTGTTTTCCAAAGAAAAAATAATTTTCCCCAATAGAGTCTCACTGGGTATACACACCACACTCTTATCTAGCTGTAGAAAGCAAACAAAATACAAATTATTCCCACCCCCCCTCAGTGTGTGTGTGTGTGTGTGTGTGTGTGTGTGTGTGTGTGTGCATGTATATGAGGGTCTCCTGGTTTTTTGTTTTTTTTTTTTTTAATTTTCTCTTTCTCTGTTTCTTTTGTTCTATTCTATTTTTATTTTTTTTTTAATTTTTTTCAGTTGTTGTTTGTTCTTTTCTCTGTTTTCTTAAGACAAAGAGAAAGGAGGGGTGTTATTCGATGAGTGGGGGATGATTTGGGTTTAGATGAGAGAGCAGAAACCACAATAAGAAGATATTGCATGAAAAAAATTATTTTTGATACGTTTCGTTTCTTTCTTTTTTTTCTTTTTCTTTTTCTTTTTTTATGTTTTTTGAGACAGGGTTTCTCTGTGTAGCTTTGCACCTTTCCTGGAATTCACTTGGTAGCCCAGGCTGGCCTCGAACTCACAGAGATCCACCTGGCTCTGCCTCCTGAGTGCTGGGATTAAAGGTGAGTGCCACCACAGACTGGATAATGTTTTGTTTCTAAGAGTAACATTCTTCATCATTCTTTGGCTTAATAGAACATTGACAGTCTGCATTGTCTATAGATTTGTATTAGATTCTATGCTGAATGGAAAGCAAAAACCAACAATACCAATACCTTTTATCATCTATCAGGCAGAGGGTCATAATAGTTGGAGTAGATAATCCTGAGAAGAAAAAAAAAAAAAAAAACTCTAACATGTTTTCTATTTTTGTAAAGACAATTTATAGACCATTTTCTTTTTACTCTAAGTTTCATTGATCCCTGACTACTTTTATCTAGGAAGTAGTAATAAATTGATATATTCAGTATAGATACTATTATTATATTTAGAAACATTCTCCCTCAGTGCTGCTTGAGTTGTTGCTTGATTGTGTTGAATTAAAATCCACCAGGATGCTAAAGGATGCTGCCTGTACATGAATCTGCAGTATAGGTAATTGAAAGGAAAAAAGATTCTTAAATATATATTAAAAATAGCAAAGTTTTCTGAAATATATATATATATATATATTAATTTTTCAGATTTATTTCATAAATGGGGACAGAATGTTTTAGTTTTAGGTGAAAATTATGTCTGTGGTTCTGTCCTTTCTGATATACTCGGAGTGAATATTAGACTGTGTTCATAACAAGTATTCTTCTGGGATGTGTTGAGTTTTACATGTTTATAAGACATCCAATATCTCAGTCTGGAAAGTACCTGAGATTAGGGAGGTTAAGAGCAGATATATTGTGGGAGAAATTAGCGTTGTTACAGGATATGGAATCTTAGAAAGGAAAGAGTATCTGAGGAATAGGATACATAAGAAAAGCTGCATCCATATCGTGACTGAAGCCTGGAGTTCAACTGCTGATGGGTATTGACAAAGTGTGGTCACTTTGAAACAAGAAAGTAATCCCAAGTTTCTTGTTATGATCCCTCAAACAGTAGATATTAAAGAGACAAATGCAGGTGACCTGTGCCAAATGTCTGATGATATGTCTTCAAGATGATCAAAGAGAGGAATTTTATTAGGAAACTTCAGTTCATATCCAAAATTGATAATATTCTTTCTCGTTTTTGATGAATTATGAGGAAAATTTGGCTGTGAAGGAAATTGGAATGGTGTTAATAACTAAAATAGAATGAAGTGTGGTGATACATTGTGTCTCCCAATATATTGTACACCCTAATGAAGCTTATCTGAGGATCAGAGGAAAATGCCAGCCACTATATTAAACATAGAAGTCAGGAACATACATTTTATCCTAGCATTTGGGAAGCAGAGATTCATGTAGCTCTCTGTGAGTTCAAGGCCACACTGAGAACAGAGCCAGGTGTAGTGGCACATGCCTTGAATTCCAACACTAGTTAACCATAAAGGTCTGGAGGTCTGTACAGACAGACAGGAAGTGATAAAGCTGGGAGGAGAGAGGAAGTGAGATTGCAGAACAGAAAGGCATATAGGCATGGGTATACAGGAAGTAGGTCTCTTTTGCTGAGGATTTCCAAGAGGTAAGAACATGGTTGACTTCTTTCTGCTTTTCTGATCTCTCAGATTTTACTCCAGTATCTGGCTCCGAGTTTTTTATTAATAAGACCATTTAGCGATTCGTCTTACAATGAAGGGTCATACCATTGGCTATGTTTGGTTTCTTTTGATGGATCACCAAAAATAATGATATGGACCAATAAATAATGTGAATATATATATATATATATATATATATATATATATATATATATATACCATTGAATAATGATCTGGATAATTTGGTCTATAGGGTAATGATTTTGTGTTATTGGAATCTTAAATTGATACCTGGATCACGTTATTCCACAGTCAGAAAGTATTAAGATTTCATTTGACGAAGACCTTGTTAGTTCTTGTAAATGTATGTTGGTGTAAAAGAGTGAGCCTGCTCCATGCCTGGCCTTTCTTCTTATCCCAACCTTTCTTTTGTTTAATCACTCTGTGTTATATCTCCTGCTATGTTGTATTACATAAGAGATTTTCATCATGACTATGAAAAAGGGAAGTACTTTCCTAAATGTTAAGAGGCTTAGGATATTTTGTAATTCTCTTAAACTAAGAGAAAAATAGCTTGAGGTAATTTCATAGGTAGTAGATAATTATAAACAATGAAGCATTCACTATTTACAGTGAAACCATTGTTAAAGAGATATCTAAGTTCATTGTGATATGGAAATATGTAGAAGATGCATGAAAGGGTTAGTAGGTTGGTGGAATATTGATTAAAAATGAACAAATGAATATTTTCTGTAATACTGAAGTATTGAAAAATCAAACTTCCATTATCTTCCAATAATTCAGTGGATTCTATCATTCAATCTATATTGATAGAGAATTATTTGTTTGCTGATTACTGGCTAGTAAGGGTTTTCTTTTTGTTATTATATTATGTTGTACAATCATGGAATGTCTGGTAAACAAACGTGAAAGAAATCACCTCTAGAAATAGCATGGGGCTTGTTGTAGGGCTTGAGGAATTAGCAAATACTCTGAGAGTCATATCTGAGTCTTGACCTTGATAAACTGAGAAAGTCAACCATGTGTAGTGTAGATAGAAATTTTCTTGCCAAAAAGAAGTTATATAAATGTTTGCAAAATATCTATCTTGAAAAAGTAACATTCTTGACAAAAGAAAAATCACTGTTATAAAATGGAGGGCTATAACAATTAAATTCTGCAACATATGGGAAACTAGCAAATACCCAAGATTATATAAACTCACAGTAAGTGATAACTGTACATTGCTAATCCATCAACTACCACAGATGCTCCCATATGACGAGAAAGTGAAAGCAAATACAATAAAATGTGGGTTTTCTTTACATTTTGCACATTTAGAGACTTTGTGTTCACTCTGAAAAATAGTGTTACTGCTCAAAAAGAAAAGAGTTTTCAAATTAAAACCAAAGTTAGTTTATGAATCACAATTATGTTCATGCTATGGATAGTTTCTTTCTTGTAAAAAAGTTGAACTCCAGAGTTATATATGGAAAAATATATTGCCATTCTTCCTTTTGAAAATGAGTTTCCTCCATTATCTTTTTATTTTCATTACAAATATTTATACTGCAATTTATTAAATTGCTATACTGACTTCTGTTATCTTCAGATTATGAAGTATATTGAGATAATTACATCTTCAATAACTGTTTTTCAGCATGTGATAAATGCAGGAAACTATGTTAGAAAGAGAAGTGAAAGACAATAAAGATAAAGTCCCTGATCTCTTACCCAAAATTGCAAGGTTATTAATTAATCTATAACTAACTATCATCAGAATAGTGTAGTGGTAAGTACTAAAAGCAGTAACAGAAAACATTCATAGAATTTAATTTGCAAAAAAAATGCTATTTAAGGTAAACAATTAATGTAATTTTATTTAAGTTACAATGTAGTAAAGAATAAATGAGACAAACATATAAAATAGAGCAATATATCTGCTTATACTTACAACTGATAAAACAACATTTATAGTAGACTGCAGCAGTGACGCTCTCCAGACTTGCAAAAAGTCCTGTATTCAGGTCCTAGCACCCATATCAGACGGCTTACAACCATACGTAACTCCAGCTCCAGAAGATCAAATCTGTGTTTATCTGCAAAAATACATTTATCCATATGTGTGCACACACCCACACAGAGACACACACAGACACACAGACACACACACACACACACACACACACACACACACCTACACATAGTTAAAAATAATAAAAATAAATCTTTTCTTTTTAAAGACTACTTACAAGCATATGAAAACACCAAATAAAATGTGAGAAAACAAATTAGAGAATGCACAAGATTCTGTAGGCCCATTAGAAAGGAAAAAGGTGCTGACTTACAATGTTTGTACAATGTACATACCATGAACTCTAATACATGAACTCTTATCATCATAGGAATATTTGTTTTGATCATGTATTGTGATGAAAGAATGACTTGCTGCTTCC
Organism: Peromyscus attwateri; assembly: GCA_902168425.1. Taxonomy (NCBI): domain Eukaryota; kingdom Metazoa; phylum Chordata; class Mammalia; order Rodentia; family Cricetidae; genus Peromyscus; species Peromyscus attwateri. The sequence goes on from CABHPP010110640.1 coordinate 9,204, forward strand.
AGTTTATTAAGGTCAGGAAAACAATGATTTGTAAAACTAAACTTCCTTTTTTTTTTTTTGAAAATATTTTCTCATGCAACATCTGATTAAAGTTCCCCGCCCTCTGCTCCTCCCAGTTCTTCTCCCCCTCCTCCCCCTTCTGGATCCACTCCCTTTCTGTCTCTCATTAGAGAAAAAAAAATAAGCTCCTAAGAAATAACAACCAAATATTACAAAATACAATATAACAAGATAAAACACAAATGAAGAAGGGCTTGTGGAAATGAGGGAATTTACAGGAAGTAGGAAAGCAGGGTGCTCCATCAGGGTCTACTTAGTTAGTCCACTAGGAATGAGGGGCAGAGAGTGAGGACCCAGCAAAGGTCTGCTACAGAGCTGATAATTATTGGACTGGATATGGAAGAATGGAGAGAGAGGTGAAGATCTGCTATAACATGAATCCTAAATGGTTCTGTAGTAAAAACCAGGACCAGACATTGAGGTAAGTGCTGAAAGATCAGAGAGACAAAGGAACAAACGACTGTCATGTCTTACCTCATCAACTTCATAGATCCTCTGACTGAAATCCTCTAAGGCCTCACCTGAAAGGCTCCTGCTGAAAAAGCCTCTAGCTGAAAGGGATGCTTCTGCCAAAAAGCCTTTAGTTCCTGTCTCCTTGTGCCTTATATACTTTTCTCCACCCTGCCATATTACTTCCTTATATTAAAGGCATGTGTGCTTCCCAAGCAAAGACATAAAATTCTCAAGGGCTGGAATTAAAGGTGTGTGCCACCACTGTCTGGCTCTGTTTCTCTTGTAAACTGAGCCAATCTGATGTTGTTCAGGGTGGCTTTGAACTCACAGAGATCCAGACAGCTCTCTGCCTCATGAGTGATAGGATTAAAGGTATGTACCACCACTGGCTGGTCTCTATGTTTAATCTAATGGCCTGTCCTATCCTCTGATCTTGAGCCAAAGTTTATTAAGGTACACAATATATCACCACATTTCCCCTTTTTTGTCTAAAATAATAAAAGAAGGTTATAACTAATATAAGAAAAACTATATACAATAAATACAGTTGAGAATTACATTAACAATATCCAGTCCATAAATATTTTACAAATCCAGAGAAAATACTCCATTATCTGTACTACTTTGGTGAGTCCAAAATGTTGTACCTAATTCATTTTCTATCCTAACTTGTATTACCAACCAAATACTATCTTTTGATGTCTTTCAAACTTACACACTTTACACCTCTTTAGTGAGTTTTTTTTTTCTGAATTTGTTAACAAGGAAAACAATAACTGTAACTATCTACTATTCAGCTCCCTCAGAGAACCAAGAAGGAAATAATATTACCTAAGTAAGCAAGAATTACAAACAAGAGACTTCCAAAATATGTGAGAAATGACAGATATAGATGGCTGCCTAGAGAGTCACCCAGGGTTCCTCTGCAACATTGGGGCATCCATCTTTGGACTACAGGCTTAGCATATCTGAAAGACTTTTCTATGAAGCAGCATTTTTCTGAAGGGCTGCTCTACTTTGTTTTGGCAAAGATTGGCAGTCCTTTGTTTTGTGCCCTACTTGTCCCATTTGGACAGCATACTGTCAGTAGTCAAGGCAAGGGCACTTTCTTGCCCAGTGGCTAACTTGCCACAAAGAAAGGAAACTTCATAAGGAGTTTCTTCAATGCCCATCATGTTCTCTGAAGTGCTGTGAGATAATGCTTTTGTACACTGGTTTAATAAAATGCTAATTGGCCAGTAGCCACTCAGGAAGTATAGATGGGATGAGGAGATAAGGAGAATTCTTGGAAGAGGAAGGCTGAGTGAGGAGATACCATCCCACTGTCCATGGAGCAGCATGTAAGGTCACACAGGTAAAGTCGCAGAACACATGGCAACATACAGATTAACAGAAATGGGCTGAGTTTAAGTGTAAGAGCTAGTCAGTAGTTAGCCTAAGCTAATGGCCAAGCAGTTTTAATTAATATAAGCCTCTGTATGTTTTCTTGGGTTTGAGCAGGTACAAACCTAGCGGGACACAGGAAAACTTCCAGTTACAAGTGTTGCCCAATGGTTCAAGTTTCCACTTAAAACCTGAGAATACTTAATAAGCAATTCTAAATGGAGCTAAAAGCAGGTTCCTGCTTCATGTCTCATGCGGGCATGAGATGCTATAGCATTCGGGCTTGAATGCAGCATGGTGGATTCCTGCCACTGTACACAGTGGTGTCTCCAAGCTGTGCATGCTGCTTGGTGGATTTAGCTTTTGTTAGTACAAAAAAAAATAATGGGTTTCTGGGCTATATGCTGCTGGATGCAAGTACAGATGCACTGCTTCCCAGAGTTGGCTGTGAGCTTGGTTCCCAGAGCTGGATGTAAACATAGTTCCACCATGTTGAAAAGCTGAGGTGGGTGGAACCAGCAGCCAAAGCTGCTATTTTAGTACTAGTAATGCTACAAGTTAAAGCAATAGATTCACAATAAGTCAGATTCAGATAGGATAAACCTCTAAATGGTTTATAGTGTATGTAAAAATGTATGTAGGCTTGGAAGGGACAGGAAAAGGAATATAGACAGTTAAAAAATAGTTTTAAAAAATAAACTCTTTAAAGAGGCAGTAAAGGTAATATAAAAAATAAGCCACATAAAGATGGATATTACATAGAGAAACTGAATTGTGTTGTCTTTGGAATTTTTAACTGCAGAAAGCCATTTGATTGTAAAAGCTGTTGAGTTAAGCCAATATATACATTTTAAAGGTATCTGGACTTCAAAGTTTATGTTTAGGGACATGTTACTTTGTAAAAGAGGTTCTGCTTTTGTTTCCACAGAAGATGAGAACCTGTGGATTGCTTCCAGGCTGATATGGTTTGACCAGCCAAGACCCCCTGAAAGATCTCCAATGATACCATGGCCCAGATCATCCAAGATCCAAAATCAACTTCAAGGCAATTGGCTCAGAGAATACAGCCTCACAGACTATTCCAGTCAGGACTTAACTATAATTCTTAATTTTCTCAGGACACCCATAAGATTACCAGCTCCCCTTATCAGCAGGAAGTAGCCTAGAATGTTACATTTCACATTCCCAAAAAATGGATTATGGATATTTGTCTTTGTTTAGGTTGTTGGTTACAAATTGGTATTGGTCATAATCAATCTCTTTCTAAAAGAAGAAGGGGGGATATGATATGGAAATATAAAATATAGTTATGATAGGATAAAAGGATGGATGGTTGAACCTACTTTTAAAGAGCAATTTGTTTAAAATGTTTTAAATTGGTACAGATTTTAGTTTATTGATACAAATTTAGAGTTGATTTTGTTGATACACACACACACACACACACACACACACACAGAAACATGTTTCTACTCTCATTTAAGGTATTATGTAATGGACAATTAAGAAATACAAATTAATAATTAGTCTTCTATGATAGTCAAACTTATAGTTATGTTAAATTTTCTAGGTATACATAGGTATATTTCAGTTAGGTAGACAATCTTCCAACACTTCAAAGACCTACAGAATATTGCATTTTAATTGTTTTAAAAACTTAGTCTTTCTGGACATTGAGACATGTCTGCTCCTAGCAGCACTGATTTACCTCAAACAGAAAGATGGGTGTCTAAGACTCTCTATACGGAGTTTATCTTCTTGGCAAAAATAGCCATTTGGGCAAGAAACTCTTCTTGCCTGGACTGCTTGACAAAATCTTGTATTGACTTGACATGCAGGACCCATAAGAAGATGACCACTGAATTTCGCAAGGCAAGATGGTTCTTCAGGTTTCTGCTTCACAGAAGAAACTGCCAGACATTTTACAGGACATAGAAAAAAGTGACTGAGAGACTAGACCTATGGGCTAAAGATGGATGCCCCAATATTACAGAGGAACTTTGAATGACTATCCAGGCAGGCAGCTGTCTCTCATTCTAGATTTTTGGAAGTTTCCTATAATGTACTTCCTGTTTACTTAGGTAATATTATACCCTTCTGAGGTCTTTGATATAGTTGAAGACTAGATAGATATAATTTCCCTTGGTTATGATAAAAGATAAATTAGATATAAAACTTTAGACTCACAAATATAGGATAGATACAATATTTTCTTTAATTTTGCCAAATACAAATAGACTAGATATTGTAACTGTAATTCTTGTTTGATAACTTTTTGTAATGATTAATTTTACTATGTTAAAGTTAAAACTTTTCTTTTTAATTAAACAGAAAAGGGGAAATGCTTTGGGATAATGCCTTTGTACACTGGTTTAATAAAACACTGATTGGCCAGTAGCCAGGTAGGAAATATAGGTGGGATAAGCAGACAAGGAGAATTCTGGGAAGAGGAAGGCTGAGTCAGGAGACGTCAGTCCTCAATCCAGGGAGCAGCATGTAATGGCATACTGGTAAAGCCATAGAACACATTACAGAAATGGACGGAGTCTAAGTGTAAGAGCTAGTCAGTAGTATATCTGAAAGTTTTTCTGTGTCCTGCCCAGTCAGCAGCCACTCAGACCCAAGTAAACACACAGGCTTATTATTAATTAAAACTGCCTGACCATTAGCTCAGGCCTACCACTGATATTGTTCTGAGCAGTTTGTAGTCCAAAGCTGATCTTTGGGTGGTGTTTGTCAGCTTGGTGGCATTATCATAGTCCTGAAAGAATCATTGTTGTAAGGTTGCATCAACTTTTTGGAGACTTCAAAGTCACTGTTAAGTGTGGTCATAGTTCACTGGAGAAAACTTATAAAGACTCAAACCCAAAATCATGTACAGGAGGCTAGATGAAGCTTTGTATCTAGAATTAGTTAGTACTCTATCTGACCATTAATATCATGACAAAAGTTTAATATATGTATTAATCTTATAAATTGTAATATATAATTTATACCTTAAGGAAAGTTTTAAAGAGTCAAAATAAAACCAAAGGATCATGAGATTAATAGCAATAGAATAGTCCTTAATTTTGGGTTTTCTTCTGTCCCTTATCAGGCGGTTCTTCTGACATGATACAAGATTTTGCATTTTCTTTTAACAAGCATGTTTGGATTTAGAGGAGAGAACCACACTCCAACTCCAAAGCCAGCTTTAATTATTAATTGAACAGGGACTACATAAAGATCATTTGTATTATGTGTCTGTAGAGAACAGCAGAAACAAATATTTAGGAAGACTTGTGAAAATTTATCCTGTTAGATATGTGATATACCAATAGACCAATTTATTCTTTTTCTTGGAACATTTTTTCTGGATAATTTGTCCTTTTTCTTAGGATGTCTCATTTGTCCAGTGTTCTTCAGATACCTTAGCCTTCATTCTCCTGAAAGACAAAAACAAAACCCTTCCCCAATGGTAACTTTGGGGAGGTTACAAATCTAATATTTATTAATTTTGAATTATGGTTTCTCCTGAATTTTTTGTTCTCTCTTCTTCAGCTGTTCTATCATCCAGAGAAGTATGTTTTTTTACAATAGGAATTAAGTTCTTTAATTGCTCTGGGAAGGAGTTTCTTTCATGATGACAGGAAATAAACAGCTGAATGGAATTCAACCTGGGGGCCTTTGAGTAGTCCCTCAGGGTGTTTCCTACCAAGCAAAGGCAAAGGATTACATTGTCCCTTGCTGATCTACATTCCTTAGTCTAATGTCTACCTTTCCCACAACTTCTGCATAATCCAGAAGAGAGGGGTATTCTGTTGGGATTATTCCTTGAGAAAACATTATTTCTAGGAACACCCTGTTTACAGTCCCTTTTTAGGTGACCTTGTTTAACAAAATTGAAACATTTGACATTACTATTTTTCTTTAAACCTCTGGAAATCACCTCTCCTACCCAAGCATCATCATGATCATGAGATTCAATATTTATTGTATCTCAGATCCATTCCTCCAAGAGTGCTGATCTTGCCTTTACCAGCCAAATTACTCTTTTTTTTATTGTGCATTAGAATTTTCAAAAGCCAAAGATTCAATTATTATCTGTCTAGTTTCTGAATTTGGTACCATTCTACATACTGCTGAAGTCAAAGTTTGTAAGAAATCAGTGAATGTTTTTTTGGGCCCTATATAACTTTAGTAAATGACAAATTTTCTTTCTTATTTCTTCAATTCTGTTCCAAGCATTCAAGGCTACCATGTGGCATAAAGCCAGGGTGTGGTCATCATATAAAGATTGTCTTTGTATATTAGTATAATCACTTTCTCCAAGAAGTTGCTCTTGGGAAATTTCCATACCTCTAGCTCTACATCATTGCTCAATGGTCTTAGCTTCATCCTTCCAAGTCCTCCATTGTAATTGGGGACCAGCCTCTAAGATGGCTGTAACTGAATTTCTCCAGTCTTGAGTCATAATTCTATTACAAGTTATCTGCTTCAGCAAAGATATGTGAATGCCATATGAGACTATTGCTTCTTTGAATCTCCTCAAACCTAACGTTTGCACAGGAGTCCAATTATGTCTTAAACATGCCTTGATTATATCTATCATTTGGCAGTTCCTGTGAGGTTACTGGATAGATTAAGGTTGGCTGTTTGAAAACCTTATGCTGTTCCTCTGGAACCTTATAATGCAATGCTGAGATTGGTTCACCTTTAAATTCCTCTGTCTAGGTCTGAATATCTCTATGATCTATTTTAACAGGTTTTTCTAAGACTTTTATCTTGGCACTCATATTAACCAAATTTTTAATGATAAAACAAAAATGATCAAATACTATTTATAATTGACATTACTTAAATCTCATTAACATTAATTATCCTCTCATTTAATTGTTCCATTTTAAGACTGTCTAATGTATTGTCAAACAGAGACCAAATACCCTCCTTGTAAAAGTGTTTCCCATTTTTAATGTCGGAAAAAAACTTTATTTTAACAAATTCCTCCCTTTTATAAATCCCAACTCAGCGGTGGTGGTGCATGCCTTTAAGCCCGGCACTCAGGAGGCAGAGGCAGGAAGATCTCTGTGAGTCCAGGCCAGCCTGGTCTACAGAGCAAGATCCAGGACAGGCACCAAAACTACAGAGAGAAACCCTGTCTCAAAATAAAAGAAAAAAGAAAAAAGAAAAAGAGAAAAGAAAAGAAAAGAAAAAAGAAAAAGAAAGAACTCCCAGCTGACTCAACAAATCTGTCGACAGTGAGGATTCAGGTGATGGTATGGCAGCAGCCTGATGAGGTGGCCTGAGGAAGGCAAAAACCCGCTAGGAGAGGAAAGAAGCCAAACACCCAGCTTTCTGAGTGGGAGAACATGCGAAAGCAGTTAATTCCAGCATTTTTGGAGCCCTAGTCTGGGCCTGAATCTGGGCTTAAGACAGCTGCAAAGTTACAGTCAAGAGGCTTTTCCAAGAATTTGTGCCCCAGAAGTTGGCGTATAAGATGTGCTAAGACGGGAACTAAAGGCTCTTCCACAGAAGCATTCCTTTCCGCTAGAGGCTTTTTTGGCTGGAGCCTTTTGGGAGGACTCAGGATTTCAGTCCGAGGCTTCATGGAGTTGTCGAGGTAAGACATGACAGTGACTTATTCCTTAGTTTCTCTGATCTTTCAGCATTGACCCCAATATCTGGCCCATGTATTTTTTTTTAAAGACCGTTTTGAATTTGTGTTACAATCTGCCGTTAGTCTATTTGCTTCCCTAGTCATATGTTAGTATTAAACAAAAATGTATAGGATTGGCGATTGAAATCAACAATGAAGATGGCTATTTTATTTTTTTCTCACTTTTTGTTAAAGTACAGTGAAATTGGGAATAAGAATTATATTATTATGTTATTTCTAATTGTCCTTTCTGTGTAATTCATACTATAAGACATGAATAATTTCACTTTTAAAATTATTTTGTCTCATTTAGAAATGTAGAACATTTCTGCTTAGCTCCTACCACAAAAGTAGAAGTATTTTTGCCAATTATACCTTTCTTGGATTTTTACTCTTTTAACAGTTTAAAAATATTAATGAATACATTTGGCATATTATATTTAACAGAAGGCATCCTCCAACTAATGCAATAGAATTTGTTTATTTTTAAATTTTACTTTATTTCTGGAGAATGTCATATAAGAGTACTGTATTTAGATCATCTCTTCCTTCCTTTTCATCCCTTCAAATCTTTCTGTGAACACCCATTCATTTAAAATCCACATATCATTATTTTTAATTATTATAATTACATATGTACATATAAATTTATAAATACAATGTACTAGGTACATTTAGTGTTACTTACACTGTATAATGTTTAGAGTTGACCACCTTGGATTAGATAACACATAAAGTCACTCATCCATGCAGAAGACTGACTCTTACTTTTTCAGCAACCATTAATACTTTCTCAGAAATAAAATTTAGTAAGGTTAATGATAGTAAACTTAAGAAAATAATTGTTAGTTTTCAAATATGTTATAGGTTATATGGCTTATCAGTACATATTATTTGTGAATTTTGGAATGTACATTTAAAACAAAGAGATTCTATTTCTGGAAATCTGTGATTTAAAAATAAAACTCTTCAAATATAATAAATTTTATTTTGTGAAAAACTATATAATTTCTAGAAAGTGTAATCTAGATTTGGACTATGATACCTCAGGGCTTCTGGGTATATCATATAGAAGTCAAATATCTCTCTGCTGTCACTTTATACATTGTGGAAATATTGATATTCATAATCAGAACACCAATGTAGGCAGAACTTACACATGCTCCCCAACTTGTTTTAATGTGCAGATGGTAGGTCATCCCATCTTGTGTCCTGTGGTTGCTCCCTGTCTTAGTCATGTTCTCTTGCTGTGAAGAGACACCAAGCCCAAGACAACTCTTATAAAAGAGAGCATTTATTTGAGGGCTTGCTTACAGTGTCAGAGGTTTATTCCATTATCATCTTGGGGGAAACATGGTGGCACACTGTAGATGTAACTGACCGCCTTATTAAATAAGAAACACAGAGCCAATGTAAAGGTGAAAGCCCAAGAGGTCAGAGCTAGGAGCCTTACCCACTTTCCGCCAGCTAGCCTCTCTCGCCCAGAGACCTCTCCGAAAAGGGAGCTACTTCCTGTGCGTTTGACTTATAAAGAGTTCTGGTTCTTCCTTCTCATTGGTTGTAAACCCAACTACGTGGCTGTCTCGTCACGGCCTCTCTGTACAGACCTCCCAAGTCTTCTATGGTTGGTATTGAGATTAAGGGCGTGTGTCTCCAATGCTGGCTGTATCCTTGAACACACAGAGATCTAACTAGTTCTGCTTACCAAGTGCTGGGATTAAAGGCATGCACCACCACCACCACCACCACCACCACCACCACCACCACCACCGCCCTGGCTTTCCCTATGGCTTGTTAATAGCTCTGACCCCTAGGCAACTTTATTTATTAACATACAAATAAAAACACATTTCAGCACAAATAAAATACCACTATAGCACACTGTTAGAAATGTTGCTGGAGAAATAACCTAGAGCTACATCTTGATCCACAGGCTACGAAAGAGAGTCTGTACTTGGTATGGGCTTTTGCAACCTCAAACTCACTCCCAATTACACACTTCATCCAACAAGGCCACACCTACTAATCCTTTTAAATAGTGCCACTCCCTGGTAACCAAAAATTCAAATCTATGAGCCTATACGGAGCCATTCTTATTCAAACCACCAAAGGCCTTTTATTCTGACATTTTTGTGCTCCTTTGTTAAGATTATACCATACGACCAATGAAAGGGGAGGAACTGAACTATTGGTGTAATTACTAAGGCCACTCCACGTAGTTAAAAGGAAGATTTATTTAGTGGATAACTTACAAATGAAGGGATAGGTAGGTGGTGGGTTCTGGAAAAGATGCAGTGGAGTCCGGTGGTGTTCTCTGGGGAACTCTCCTCGGTCTCCTCTCGCACCCAGGTCCAGCAAACAAGAGAGCACCACGTGTCCAGATCTCAGGTCTTCAGGGCCCTCCCTTGGCCCTGCCTTGTAGGCGTGATAGTTACTGAAGCCTTAATGGGGGTTGGAACTTCCAGACCAAAGCTGGAATGGCTACCCACTACACTGAACAATGATTACATATTTTACATGACAAGCTATAGAGAAACTTTCTTGTCTTGAAAAAATCTGCCATGTTGTTGAAACAACCATATGTCAGGGAATGCCAACATTTACTAATTGTGAAGAGGAGCCCCAAACTGCCTTGCAACAGGAAGAAAACATAAGTGTTCCTGTCTAGCAGAAACAAGGGACAGCTGCCGGGCATTCCCAAATCTGATATCAAGACCCTGTATTGCAATTGTGATTGCCGCCCTGGAGGTTGCTGATTATAGGCTAATTACACTTTACCTGAGCATTCCTGGGCTGAGTGCCCAGGGTTGACCCATCTAAATAATGTGAGATGTGAAAATTTTTCTGCTTTCTATATTGCTTAGTCTGTGATAATTTAGTATACAACAGCAACTGAAGAAAAATATTAAGCTAATTTCATCTTGAATCTACATAATATGGAAACAATGTACAAATATAGTATTAAAATAACCCAGATATTTATCTATCAAGGTAATTCTTGTACTCAAAAATTAATTTTATTTGAATACACATTCATAACATTATTCAATCTCTCATTTATTCACTTAAAATATCTTTTATATCTCCATTGTATTCAATTTGAATACACCTTGAAATATGAATAAAGAACACATTTCCATGTGTTTGAAATGCTGGCACTGTAGCCAAGCAAAAATATGATAAAATAATCCAGAATTAAGGGGAAATTCAAACAAATGTTGTATTAGTAATGATCAAAACTTATATTTTCGTTCATCACCATAAACTAACATTGATCATAATTTTTTAAACTACACCAATATTTTTATGTTGAAGATGATTTCTAGCTATAAGTTATATATTGTCTTAATCAGTATCTGTGGAATTTCAAAGTGCATAGGGATCACCTAGGGATCTCATTAAAGTGTAGGATGTGATGCATCAGGCCAAGAGCAGGTCCAGGGTTCCACCTTTCTAATAAGCTCCTAAGCTGTGTTGACGCCACTGGTCATAGATCTGGGTATAAACAGTAAGGACATTCATGACCTGTGAAGATTTATTCTTAGAGATATGTAGGTACATAAGTATAATTTGCACTACAGTTTTATGTCAGTGTTTCTGTTTTCACATAATATCTATAGTCAAATAATATCTTTCCCTAAAATAAATGTATATAGTAGCAGTACTTCATTGAGTAACTTATTTTTATTCTTTAAAAATTAAGAACTTTGCACATTTTACTGTGAATGATTGTGAATTCACAGAGATATTCTATCTTCACAGGGAGGAGCCTGACACATTAATGTATACCTTTTACACAAATATATAGTACTGTTTAGCAAAAATAACAGTTGATACAATTTTAATCTATAACTAGTGCTGTTAATTCAGAAGAAATGATAGACAAATATAATACAACTTCATAAGAGGAAGAAAATGATATATAGCACTCGGTTAGTACTTTTATATATGAGAAATCTAGGTTTTATAAGCCTCCTTTTCCTAGGTTTTCCTAGGTTTTATAAGCCTCCCTTAAATAAAATGATACAGCACTACCACATTAAATTGTATTGTTTCTAGTAATAATTATACTATGGTATCAAGTGCAGATTGTGTCTGTTAGTTTCTGTGATGGATAAGCTTTATCGTTTGCGTGAGGAGATTTAGAGTCATCCTTGAAAAAATTCCCTTGGTATAATTAGGTTATTTGCAAAGAGAAAGCAAGTCTCAGTTGTGGCTGACACCACTCCCAAAATTGGAGTCTGTGATTGGATGAAATGGAAAAAGCAAGCTGAGCATAGGTATTCAGCCCTCTAGGCTTCCTGACTGTTGGCACAATGCGACCAACTACCTCCAGCTCTTATTACCACATCTTCCATGCCATATAGGGCTGTATTTTCTGGAAATGAATGTCCAAACAAACCCTTCCTGCTTTGGGTTGCTATGTTGCTCATTTTGTCTTTGCGATGAGCCAATAAACGTTTAAAGAAAGTTGTAGAGTCGGTGCTGTGAAAAACCTTATGAGAGGGATGTGAAAGAGTTTGAAGGCGCAGCTAGAAAAGACGTGCATACTCTTATCAGAGCACAAGGGTATATTCAGATAGAAGTATAAGAGACTAGCATGCTGAGAGGAATGTAAACACTGCAGATTTGATTCCTAAGGATTCTGAGGAGGACCAGGATTCTATGAGGAACTGAATTATGTGGGTATTCATGGGATATTCTGGCAAAGAATCTAGCTGCATTCTGCCTGTCTCCTGAGAACTTGAGTGATATTGAAGGTAAAGCAGATGAACGAACTTCTTTGCCTGAGGAAATTTCAGAATAAGATAGCATCATGATGCTTCCATTATTGCTGCTCAATGTCCTCCTCAAGGTCCACTGCGGTAGAGGGCAAAATGTGGAATAGAAAGATAATAAAAAATTGAAATGTGGTGAAAGAAAGGTATGTGAATATATTTAATGTTTCAGACAAGGAGACTACAGGAGAAAGGTCTTCTGTAATTGTTAAGGAGATTAGCATCATTAAATAGAATGTGGTGCAAAGCTCCAGGGCTGCATGAAATGTGCCTCAAGGGTAAGACCCTAAGCTTTGAAAGCACTATCCTAGGAAGATTCAATTTTATTTTAAAGAAGACAGCCTAAACTGAGGACTTCACTTGGGATGGTCCCTTCTCAAAAACAATCACACACATAGTACGTATATGACATATCACTTGAAATAATACATATTTTTAAAGAGATTTTTTCCTTGTGCTTTTCTCTCTCTCTCTCTCTCTCTCTCTCTCTCTCTCTCTCTCTCTCTCTCTCTCTCTCTGTGTGTGTGTGTGTGTGTGTGTGTGTGTGTGTAAGATCACGTGGAGCCTAGAATTGTCAGCTTCACCTGGAACTGTAGATGTAGGTAGTTGTGAGCCACCTCATAGAGGTTCTGGGAATTGCAGAATCTCGGGTTCTCTGAAAGAGCAGTGAATAATCTTACCCAATTACCCATCTTTACAGCCCTAATTAAAAATTCCTTAAAGTGGTTATATAAACAAGAATTTTGTTTGTTTGTTTCTAATGCTTTTAGAAAGAAATAGAAAATTGCGTAAATACATAATAAATAGTATTCATATATTATAATCTCTTGTTAGACTAGGTGCCTACTTACATTTGCACACATTTCCATATAATTTATGTAGGTATGAACTCATACATATATAAATATTTTCAATATGGTTTACCTATGGAATATAGTAAATATTCTGATGTTCAATTTCTCAATTAACATGATGTTTTCCCTATAGGTGAACAACTATTATTTTATGAATAAATTTAACAATTAATAGAAATGATGATCTCTCTCTTCTGATAAAGTTGGAGGAAAAAAACATGTGTGTTGATTTGTGTTGATCATCAGGACTCAGATGTTTGAGGATAATTCATCACCTGATCAGTTATAGGAGTTAATAAAATTCTTTCTCCCTTCCATCATAGTTTGGATTCTAAATCTGAGATTCCTGAGAGATACAAAAAAATCATATTTCATACTCAAAAGCATAAGTTACATAAGGTAAATTCAATATATATGTGGCTTAAAAACTATAAGTGATTTGTGAGTTTTTTCTCTCACTATGAATTTTTAAAATTCTTTTCACCAGCATTTCCTCTTCTCCTCTTACTTCCAAGCCATTGCAGATCAGCCCTTTTCCAGAGAAAGCATAATTTGAGGTAGGAAAGTATTAGTGCTACACAAGGGTATCTATCTATGCTTCTCTTTATTTGAAGCTTGCCTTGTGTGGAAATAATGCATCAACTATCAGAATGGCAGAGACTGTTGCACATGCCTTTACTGGGCTGTCACCCACTAAGCTGAACACATAGTCAGAGATACTTTGTAAAGTGTCTTCACTAAATCTGGGACTCATATTGCAAATCGGAAATTGCTCCTCTTCTCCACACTGAAGCCCTCAGATGAATTTTTCAGATATTATTCTTATGAAACTAGTTATTCTAATGGTCACCTAGATTGTAGACTTTTTTCAGGTGTCTGAGTGTCTCAATGAATTAGAACTTAATGTTCAAATATTAATAAAAATCTGTTTTGCAGTTTAAATTATTCAGTTGGCCAACCTGAGTGTCTATGTACTAGAAGGAAGCATTTCCTTTTATTTCCCTGTCTTTCCACCTACTTTGTCCAGTTCTTTCCCACCTTTCAGATCTATGGAGGTCATGGAAGGTGTGTACAATGAGATGAGGAGGGGAGAAGATTTTACAGCCAGGGCTCTCATGCTTTGTGTTTTCTCCTGGCTCCTGCAAGGCTGTTGCCATGTGTGACTTCCAAACTCTCTCATAAGTTCCCTTTGCAGCTTTTACAGTGTGCTTTTCTTCTCTCTCAAGTTTTCTTCATGACAAAATGTCCTTAGGTGGGCTGTGCAGGCTGAACCATGGCAACATCTTTTTTCTTTCTCCTCTAGGATGGTAGACGTAGTTTCACAATTCTTCCTGGACAGCTCAGTCCAGGTCCTCTCCATCAGGCCCTACATCCTAGTGCAAACAGATGCACACATGCAGTCGTGTACCCCCCCATACCCACACACCCACACACACATACCCCCCACAACCACACACATGCCCGAATATGTGCAATAGTGAGAGTGCTATCGAAAATCTTGCAGCCCTTTCAAGCCATCCTATAACAAGCCTGCTATTATTTCACTTCATTAGTTGGGAAGAAAACATCCATCTCTCGGTACCAGAAACTCCTGTTGATGTACTAGGAGGCCATTTCCTTATGATTCTTAAGAATCTCTTTTGGAGAATATGGAGGTAAAACAACAAATGGTTGTATCTGGGAATATGATTTCAGCCTCTTTTCCCCCAAGAAATCCAGTTTCTGCAGGAGCTCTGAGAATCTTCCACATTTTGGTCCTAGGGGGCTGCGTATGCATCACTTCTACCCCAAACTTGAGATAAAGAAATGTCCTAAAATTCATAATTTATCATTAGAAACTCTTCTTAGATTATTATGCATTTTTCTCTTACATAGTACAAAAAAAACCCCCTACAAATCGTATTGTCATTTCTATCAATTAGAAATGCAAAGTTCGCTCACCCTAGATCCCTTCCCTGCGCGCCAGTCACCCCTGGCAAGACCTGCACACCTTGGCCCCAAGTTCTGGCCAGCGGGCAGGTTCCCTTCTACCCCCACCCCGACCGGGAAGGGCCCCCTTCTCCAAGATCCCCTGCAGTCTCCAAGCCCTGCCCCCAAGCCCAGCACCCCCGGAGACCCCCGCCACTTCCTGAGACTTAGAGACCGGCCCCCAGTTCCCATCCTGCCCTGGACGGACTTCCCTTCTGGACAAAGACTTCCCTTCTGGACAAGAGACTTCTCTTCTGAACAAGAGCTGCCATCTTGCCTCGGACTTCCCATCTGGACAATAGCTCCCATCCTGCTTTGGCCTTCCCATCTGAACAAGAGCTCCCAACCTGCCTCGCACTTCCCATTTGGAGAAGAGAGTCCCATCTGGACAAAAGAGAGAGACTCCCCGAATCTGTCAGCTCTTCCTCCACCAAGTGAGCTGATAAGACCAAGATCGAACACAAGGAGATGGGCAGACGTCCAGGCAGAAGTACATACAACAAAATGAAGAGCAATACAGCATCACCAGAACCTAGCCCTCCTCCAACATCTAGAGCTGATCATCAAAAATTGGAAGAAGCAGAAGAAAACAGCCTTATGAATAACATCATGAAGAAGATAGAGGCTTATATAGAGGAAAATACAAAAAAATTGCAAGAGCGCTGTAAAAACCTAGAGGAAAGGACAATTAAAGTAGAAGAAAAAAATAAAGTCCTGGAAGAAAACAATAAAGCACTGAAAGAAAAACATGAAAAAGCAATGAAACAAATGGAGGAAACAGTCCAAGACCTGAAAAGGGAAATAGAAAAAATGAAGAAGACTCAAACAGAGGGAATGCTGGAAATAGAAAATCTAAGTAAACGATCAGGAACTTCAGATGCAAGTATAACCAACAGAATGCAAGAGATGGGAGAGAGGATCTCTGGCGTTGAAGATACGGTAGAAGAAATAGATTCATCAGTCAAAGAAAACACTAAAGCCAACAAAGTCATGACCCAAAATGTCCAAGAAATCTGGGACACCATGAAAAGACCAAACCTGCGAATAATAGGGATAGAAGAAGGAGAAGAATACCAACTTAAAGGCGTGGAAAATATATTCAACAAGATCATAGAAGAAAACTTTCCCAACTTAAAGATGGAAATGCCAATGAAGATACAAGAAGCCTATAGAACACCAAACAGACTAGACCCCCAAAAAAAGTCCCCTCGCCACATAATATTTAAACAACTAAACATACAGAA
>CABHPP010110641.1:0-21276 GCA_902168425.1 Peromyscus attwateri
AAATAACTATAAACTGGTGGTGCTTGAAAGAACACACTGGCATGGATGAAGAACAGTATGTTTACATTGGATACCTATAGGTTACCATTTTAAACTGTGGTAACTGTGAGATGACTCATCCCTAACAGGCTTGGCCCAGGAGGCTCAAATTAGTAAAAAAGATATTTTCTGAAAGCCAATCTGGGTCTGCCTAAGAGCCTTAGCAACAGCAAATGAGACATGATCTGGAGATGACCTGGACCAATGAGAGGCAGCCATGTCACATCAGCAGATGCATATTCATCAGACCTTCCCCCAGGGTGGAGTAGAGGGTATATAAGGCTTGCATCTTCCTGAATAAACTGAGCTTGTTGTTTCAACATTATCCCAGAGTCTGTGTCATTGACTCTGCACCTACTTGGCCCCTCCCCCAAAGGGAACAACAGCACAGGACTCTGCCACTGGTGACCTTTAAAAACTGTAAGTTAAACTTTTGGTCCTTTGTTTGTGATTAAAGTTAGGAATTTAACTTTTGAAATTTGCTATGTATATTTTGGAAAAATTTAAGAAACTTCTATCTTGTTTTCCACAATGACTATACTAAATTACATCCACACATAAGAGTGTTCAAGATTTCCCCTCTCTGTAATCCTCATCACACCTGCCATCTTCAGCCTTCTGCATAAGGACTCCTCTTGCCCTGGTATGGTAACATCTCACTGTGGTTTTGATTGGCGTTCTCTGGCTGAATATTGGGAGGGATGCTAGCCCCATAGAATTAGCTGGGAGGGATTTTATCTCTCTCAGATTTCTGCTTAAGAACTGCTGTTATTTTTTTAAGAGACATTAAGATATGATCACATTTCATTATAAGCATGTAGAAAATTCTCAAGAATAACCTTTATTTAGAAAGTTTTAGAAAATTTGCCTTGGAACCATCTGGTCCTTAGTTCTTCTTTGCCAAGGAATTGGTTCAGCCTACTATTGCTGCAGGTCTATTCGGATGTTTATGTCCACTTTGTTTGACTTTTATAGGTCAAACACGTCCAGAATTTTTTCCATCTCTTCTAGATTCTCCAGTTTGTCAGCACACAGGTATTTGTAACAATACCTAATAATTGATCTTTTTATTTCTGTGGTATTAGTTTCAATGTCTACATTTTCATGTTTAATTTTACTAATTTGAGATTCTTTTTTCGCTTATTTTAGTATCCCTTCCAGTTCCTCCCAACTCCATTTTTCTGGATCCTCCCCTTTTCTGTCTCTCATTAGAAAACAAATTGGTTTCTAGGGGATAACAATAGAATAAAATAAGGTAAAACAAAAACTAATGCATGGGAATAGGACAAAACAAACATATAGAAGGAAAAGAGCCCAAGAAAAGGCACAAGAAACAGTTATACACTTGGAGACCCACTTGTTCAAACGCTCAGAAATCCCATAAAAACACTAAACTAGAGGCCATATATATGCAAATGGCTTAGAGGGTAAAAGAGAAAGAGAGATGAGCATATATGTACATATAATATATAATAAAATAGCATATATAATAAAATAAAATATAAAAAACGAAGAGTTTTTTTTTAAATAGCCCTGACACAATATTATGGACAAGATAAGACATCATTGAGTTTGTTTTTGTTGGCCATTTACTGCTGGGCATACAGCCAACCCTTAAGAGTAATTTGTTTCCCTAGTGAGACTCAGTTGTGGAAAACTAGATTTTCACTTGCAAGTGGCTTTTGATTGGCCATTGCTTCTGGGTTAGTGATGGGGTATGTATCCACTCTAACACTTTCTCTTCTTTTGTCTTGGTGAGTCTGGTTAAAGGTTTGCAATTTTGTTTGTTTTTACAAAAGCCTAGTTTTTAAATTTATATTTTATTTTCAGTGTCTATTTCTCATGTTTTTGCCTTTATCTGTTATTTCTTTCCTGTTACTAATTTGGGATTTGATTTATTCTTTGTTATCTAGTTCTTTGAAATGCATTCAATATGTTCTTTATCTGGAATCTTTCTATTTTTGATACAGGAAGTTACAACTATACACCTCCCTCAGTAGGAACTTGCTGTATCCTGTAAGTTTTGAAATGTATTTTCATTTATTTGGAGAACTTTTAAACATTAATTTTTTGTATTTTTATGACCAATTGTTCTTTCAAAAATATAGTGTTCAGTTATCATGTGTTTGGGTAATTTCAAACTTTTTATTTTATTGTTGATTTCTAGTTTTATGCATTGTGATCAGAAAATATCCTGGATGTGTTAAGAAATTTGGTGAATGTCTTAAGTCCTGTTTATGATCTAATATATGCTCTAGCCTAGAGAAAGTTACATATGCTAATGAATATTACAGCTGCTGGCTATAATAAGTGACTGTCTTATCTATTTACAGTAAAGTCTAACAATTTCTTTGCTGAAGTGTTCTGATCTATATATTGATTAAAGTAAGATGCTGAGCTTCCTCAATTATATTACACTGGAGTACATGTCTCCCTTTATAACTTTATAAACTTTATAAAATAACATTAATGATGTTATTTTATAAAGTTGGGCACATACATATTAGACGGACTTAAATTTATATCATTATATCTTCTTGTTGAACTGGTCCATTGAACATTATTTAGTAGTCTTTGTTTTTTCTTGAAGTTTGATCTGAAAGTCTACCTAGAAGTCAAGCATAAATGTAGCTATTTCAGCATTACACTTTCCTAGATTGTCATTTCCCATTCTTGTACTTCCTGTATGTGGTTTTCCTTACTCAATATGTAATCTTATTGGTTATTTTAATCTGTTAATCCAGCCTGTGTCTTTTCACTTCAAAATTTACTCTGTTTACATTCAATGTATTATTTATCTGTAAAAACGTATTTGGGGAGTAATTTTCTTCTAGTTATGAAAATACTCCTCTCCCTTCTATTGTTGTCATAGGTGGCTTGATGGTTGTGTGGATAGCAGTTGATACTTTGCGTTTATATCTTGTGCATCCTATCTCCGGGTAGGATGTTTCAAGTGCTTTTGGGATGTTATTTAACTTACTTTTGCTTCTGAATATAGGATGCTCTCAAGTATCTGTTCTAAGTTTACTTTGCTAATCATGGGTTCTCAGTTTTTGTTTTGAAAGGCTTTTTTTTAACCAGTTATTGTTGAAGGATACTCTTGCTCGGCATAGTATTCTTATGTGACAATTATTTTCCTTCAGAATTTATAATACATCTTTAAATTTCCCCAGTCTTTGTGGTCTTTCTGGTATTAATCTAATGGGGATATCGTTGGTGTGACAATGGTTTGTGTGTGTGTGTGTGTGTTTGAGAACCCTTTCTTTATCTTGTACTTTTGAAAATTTGACTGTCACATGGTGTAATGAAGATCTTTTTCATTCATGCATGTTTTCTTTTTGTGGTCCTACAGGTTTCTTGGCTAAAAATATTTGTGACTTTCTGCCCAAATAAGAATGATTCTGTTATTTCATTGAATAGGATTTTGATGTCCTTAATCTTTAAACCTTTTCTTTCAGAATTTAAAAAAATGAAGACATTTCATTTAATGGTGTGGGTTTGAAGGATCTCTTCAATTCTTTCCTTTTCTTCTTTCTTCTTCCTCTTCCTTTTGGACTCAGTATTAGGTACTTCCATATTGCAGTGATAAGGTAAGGTATTACCAGTGTAACTCAGAGAAGAAAGAGTTGCTTTGGGCTCACTTGTCCAGAGTGAGGCATCCACCACCATCACAGTGGGAAACATGGTGGCATGTGGACACGGTGGCTGGAGCAGCAAGCAGAGTGAACTGGGAATGCCACGCAGTCTTTTAAAACTCAAAGCTGGGCTTCAGTGACACACTTCTAAACCTCATAAACCTATCCGAACAGCATCACCAACAGGGCACCAAGTGTTCCAACATCTAAGGCTGTGGGGGACATTCTCACTCAAACCACCAATCTGTCTAGACTATTGTAAAGGATCTGCCTTTAATTTTAGCAGTTCCTGCTTCTGCTTAGTAGGGTCTGTTTATTGATACCATTTTGTTCTGTCATACTTTCTATCTGCTCAATTTCTCATTCCAATCTGGCACACACTGACTTCCTAATTGTATTTTACTGTCTACTTGCATCTTCTTTAATCAGATTGACTATTTTCCTACATTCTTTGAAATTCTTTATCACTTTGCCTACATTGAGTTCTTTGTGATGTTGCTGGAGAATCACTGTACTCTTTTGGAGGTATTGTGTCTTCTTGCTTTTCTGTACTTTCTAAGTCCTATCTGGTGGATGGATTATCCCCACCATTTTTGGGGTAGCGTTCTTAGTAACAACTTTCCTCTTGAAGATATGCTTTGAAGTATCAGTCGCTATACAGTGCTGGCATGGCATCCTTTTTGTACCCTCCAAAACTGTGAAAGCTGTAGTGCAGTCAGACGTACTTATTGTCTCTATGGACCATACAACACTGGAGATACTAGCAACTCAGGCAACTGAGTGTGGATAAAGGATGATGTGTAGCTCACACTGTGATGACTCCTGTGAAGGGAGTGGTTACAGTAGCTAGATGGGCCAGTATCGGCACAGATAGTGTTGCCAGGACTCTCTTTTATTCTTAATTCTCTGAAGGAGGTCTTTACCTTCTCTGCCCATGGAGTGTAAGTGGTAGATTCTTTCTTGTTCTGTCTCCGTCTTTCTATGTTGTCATGGTTACTACAGCTGACAAGGTTGTAATGATTCACTTACTGATTTCCAGTGTTCTTCCCCGGTCACTCATCTCAAAATATATCATACATATTATTTTAGGGATTTTTGTGTGGAGGAGGAAATGAATTTGGGGCATCTGTTCAGCTACCTTAAATCTCTACAGCATTATCAATTGTGATTTTGATGTGGATCTCTTGAATATTTATTTTGATATTTATCCTACAGCATTTTTAGTAGTACTGGTACATTTTAAATGAATCATTGATATTGAATTTTCAATACATAATATTTTCAAAAAATAGTTCATAGTATATTAAAAATCTTAGTATTGTAAATAATTATTTGATCTTTTCTAAACATGAAACAGTAATCTGAAATCATGACAATCTTGTGTCTCCTCTCAAATATGCCTATTTAGTCCTTTATTTCTATTCTGTTTATTGTTTAGAACTTTAAATTTTTGAAAAAAATTGATAGAATAAGTATTATCCTTCTTATAATATATTATCCTTCTTATAATATATTATAATATATAATATTATAATGCTTCTTCATTTTATTCTTACCTTTAAAAGGGATGATATATAAGTATGTATGATATTTTCCAGTGTACTTTATTGTGATCTAAAGTTCTTAGAAAAATTATCTGTAAGAGAGGTATAAAATTAACAGATAATGGCCCAGCAGTGGTGGTGCACACTTTTAATCTCAATACTTGGGAATCAGAGGCAGGAAAATCTCAGTGAGTTCAAGGCCATCCTGGTCGACAAAGTGAGTTCCAGGACAGCCAGGACTGTTGCACAGAGAAATCCTGTCTTGAGAAAAAAAATTAACAGATAACAACCTTCTGAAAGGAAAACATGTTTCTTCTTGCTTTAATTATGAATGGAAAATTCATACTATTTCCAAATACAGGATCTCCATGGGTTTTTTTTTCTCTTGCAATAAATTTTAACTTCAGCAGAAATTATTGTGTACTAAGGAAATCAGGGGTAAACAGTGGAATTTTCCTTTTCAACACGGAATTATTGCACTTAATTTTTAGAAAGAATATTTATTTCATAAAAGGAATTGATGAGTATTTCTGGAAAATATTGTATGACAAATAAGACATAGTTTCTGATGAAATAAGTCACAAAGCTAGGGCTTAATTTTATTATCAAGTATTTTTGTGTTTTGTTTTAAAACAACTGTATTATGAAATACTGACGTGGCGTGCCTCATCCTTGGTGTCACATAATGGAAGGAAGATTAGCTCTGCATCTCCTCATCATTCCTATCGTTGAAGCATCTGTAAACCTTGGTCCTGGAGACCTCAAGCTCCAGGCTTTGGGAACAACTGTTCACCTGTTAGTTTGTCAGTCTCTCCACTACACTGGCAACAGCCATGCTGCAGTCTATAGTCTCTGTATAGCATGGAACATTTAAACTCCAATAAAAATGTAATTACTACCCCAACACATGTAACTGGTGTTTACAGCCACTTCTAATTAACTCTGCATAGAACTGAAAGTGAAGTCTTCAGGTGCTTTCATAAGATTAGCTGCATTTGCATTGTTTGAGCGCTATCTTGTCTCCTTACATTTTATGTTCACAATTTCCTTCCAACTTAATTGTTCCCTAAAGCTCCAACACTACCAGATGAGATTAAAAAAATGAAACAAATATTAGGAGAACAAATTTAAAATAGCTTGC
This sequence comes from Peromyscus attwateri, assembly GCA_902168425.1. Lineage (NCBI taxonomy): Eukaryota > Metazoa > Chordata > Mammalia > Rodentia > Cricetidae > Peromyscus > Peromyscus attwateri. The sequence continues at coordinate 6,360 of CABHPP010110641.1, forward strand.
AGTTTTTCCCCACATTTGTGCTTTAATTTCCTCCCCATAGAGTGCCTCATCCTTTTATGCTCTTCGTGAATTCCTGATATTTTCCTCCATATTATCTATTCTCTATTCTCCCTGCTATTCTCTGTTCCACATGTATCTGTCCTGGACCCTGAAGCAGGTCTTGCTTGCTTTTTGTCAACTTGACACAAATATAGACATATCTAGAGAGGGAGGGATCTTCATTGAGAAATGTCTTCATCCAGATGCCTGTAGTCAAGTCTGTGGCGAATTTCTTGATTAATGATTGGTTTGGGAGGGCTCAGCCCACTATTGATTCTTCCAGCCCTAGGCAGGTGGGGTTTACAAGAAAGCAAACTGACCAAGTCGGTAAGGAGCATTCCTCTGCGGCTTCTGTTGCATTTATTGTCCTGACTTCCCTTAGGGATGGAGTATAACCTAAGAGCTGCAAAACACCTGAATGATGCCCAAGAAAACATGAACACAAGGCTGATGAAATGACAACGACAATACAGGATTTAAACAATAGACTCAGTAAAGAGGTATAAATATTGAAGAAAACTCCAGTCGAAATGAAGATTGAATTGATAAAACTCAATGGCATAATTAGAAAACTGATGGTAGATCCTTACAAGTAGAATGGATTGAATAAAGGTAGAATACAAGGACTCAAACATAAATTAGAGGAGTTGGATGGCACAAGAAAGAAAGCATTTTTAAGTCATAGGAAAGGAACATGTGTGACAAGTAAAAAACCACAAATACTGAAGTTATAGGCAGAGATGAAGGAGAAGAATTTCAGGTCAATGGACAGAACATATCTTTAACAATAACATAGAAGAGAATTTCCCCAAACTAAGGAAAGACCTATCCATTCTGCTACAAGATGCACACAGAACACCAAGTAGACAGGAATATAAACACAACAAAACAAAACAAAACTCCCCGTTGTATATCATAGTTAAAACATTAAACAGCACAGATAAAGAGTTGAAAGCTTCAAGAGAAAAAAAAAGCATGAACTACATACAAATAAAAATCTTTGAAAATACCAGCTGGTATTCTCAATAGAAACTTTGAAAGCCGGAAGAGCCTGGAGCAATGCACTCCATGTTCTGAAACACAAACGCTGAAAGACTAGGTTACTACACCTGGGAAAATTGTCGTGACTGACCAAGGGGATAGAGAATCTTTTCATGATCCACATAGACTAAAGAATACATGCTCACAAAAGCAGCCCCACAGAAAATATCAAAAGCAATACTTTAATTGAGGACAGGAATAAACATAGCAAAAAGACTATGGGAAGAAAATAAATCTGGGCTAGAAAGATGGCTCAAAGGTCAAGAGGACAGGCAGCTTTTCCAGAGGTCCTGAACTCAACTCCCAGCGCCCACATGGTGGCTCACAACCATCTGTAACTGTAGTCCTAAGAGATCCAATGCCCCATTCTGGTGTACATGAAGATAAAGCACCCATATGTACAAAATACATAAATAAATAAATATGGTTTTAAAAAATTGAAGCTATGATTAGAATAAATCAATAAAATGACTAATCAAAATTCACCTTTCAATAACAACCTTAACTGTTAATGGCTTCAACTCTTCAATCAAAAGACAGAGGCTGGCTGCATGAGCTAAGAAACAACAGTCATCTTTCTGTTATGTACAAGAAACTCATCTTAAGTTTAAAGACAGGAAGCACTTTAAAGTAAAAGGGTGAAGAAAAAAGTATACAAAGCAAATGAATGATGTAGCAAGCAGGATCGCTGTCCTAATATTTGACAAAATAGACTTCAAACTAAAACTCATCAGAAGAGATAACAAAGGACACGTCATTCTAATTCAGGGGACAACCAACCAAGAAGACATTACAATTATGAACCAAACTCTGATGCTTAACATTTCTTTTAGAAATTACCACTGGAAATAAGTACACAGATTGATACCACCCCAATAATAGATGATCTTACTACTCCACTTACTCAGGTAGGCAGCTCATCTGAAAAAATTTAATAGAGAAATATTAAAATTAAATGCTGCCATACATCAAATGTATCCAACTTATCTACAGAATATTTTACCCAAGCACCAAGGAATGTACTTTGTATTCAGCATTCGATGGGAAGTTTCTCCATGGAAAATAGACCACATTCTGGGATAAAAAAAAAACAACAACAACAAAGCTTACCAAATTCAGAAAGGTTGAAATAACTCTATGTATCCTATCTGACCATAATTCAATAAAACCTAAAATAAACAGCAAATGAATCTCTAGTAAGTATACAAACTCATGGAGATTAAACAGTTCATCAGGGAATAATGAATGGGAAAAAGACAAAATAATAAAGAAATTTAAAAAGTCCTAGAATTAAATGAAAATGAAGACACAGCACAACAAAACCTCTGGAACACATTAACAGTAGTCCTACTAGGGAAACTTTTAGCTCTAAGAGCTTCCATTAAAAAAATCAAAAGGAACATAAATAAATGACTTGAGATACAACTCAAGAATTTGGAAAAAACATCAAAAAATTAAATCCAATCCCAGATGATGGCAAGAAAGACTAAAAATCAGAGCAGGAAATAATAAAATAGAAACAAAGAAACGAATACAGAGAATCAGTGAATCTAAGAGCTGGTTCCTTGAGAAGTACAACAATATTTACAGACCTTTGGCTGAACTAACCAAAAAGAAAGAGATGGCCAGATTGACAAATCAGAAATGAATAGGAACCATGACAACACACACTAAAGAAATTCAGAATATTATAAGGGGATAATTTAAAAACCTGTACTCAACTAAATCAGAAAATCTAAATGAAATGGAAGAATTTCTAGATTCATCAAAACCGCCGATGTTAAACAAAGAAGAGCTCAACATCATAGACAGACCCAGAAGAAATGAGATTGAAATAGTAATAAAAGGCCTCTGACTGAGAAAAGCCCAGGCTGAGATGGATTCACAGCAGAATTCGACCAGATTTTCACAGAAGATCTACAGCTAATGGTACTTAAATCTTTTCAAAAAGAGAAAGAAAGAAAGAAAGAAAGAAAGAAAGAAAGAAAGAAAGAAAGAAAGAAAGAAAGAAAGAAAACAAACCCCTCCCAAAAAAGAACTTCCAAGCCCCTTATATGAAGCCAGTATTACTATAATATCAAAAATAAGTAAAGAAAAAAAAAACAACAAAAAGACTACAGGCCAATATCTCTGATTAACATAGACCCAATAATCAATCCACAACGAAACATTTGGGAAGTGAGTATAGATATATACCAAAATGAACATTCGCCATAATCAGGCTAGCTTATTCCAGAGATGTAGGGATAGCTAAACATATGTAAATAAACACTGTAATAAATCATACAAATGGATTTATGAACAAAAATCTCATGATTATCACAAGAGATGCAAAAATAGCAAAATCCAACATGTCTTCATGATGAAAATCCTAGAGAAAGCTGGACAAAAGGGAACATACCTCAACATAATGATGACTACATATGAAAAACTCTCAGCCAACACCATTCTAAATGGAGAGAAACTTGAAGCAATTCTATTAAAATCAGGAGCATGACAGGGCTGTCCACTATTCCTACTCTTTTTCAGAACAGTGATCAAGGCACTCACTGGAGCAATAAGGCAAGAAAAGGAAAGTAAAGGAATACAAATAGGAGAAGGAAGAAATCAAATTAGTCCTACTTACAGATGATATGCTATTATACATGAGAGAGCCAAATAAATTCCACCAGAAAATGTCTAGAAGTGGTCAACGGTTTCAGCATTGGCAGGATTCAAAATCGAGTCTCAAAAGCAGTAGCCTTTACATACAGCCAACACAAGGAAGCTAAGAGAATTCATGGGTGCTTTCCCATTGACAACAGCCTAAAGAGCTAGGAATGAGTCTAACGAAAGAGGTAAAATGAAAGTGTCAAATCTACAATAAACGTGTCACATCTCTGAGGAATGAGACTGAGAGCAGCAATAGAAAATGGAAAATCTCGTGAGTTAATACTGTAAAAGAAAAATAACAATTACAGATGCAATGCAATCCCAGTCAAAATTCCAACATTGTACACAGAAATAGAAAAAAAGTCCCAAAACTCATTTAGAACCACACAACATTCCCATTAGTCAAAGCAAATCTGAGGAAAGAGAACAAGAGAACATTATTGTTGGGGGAATTACCATTCCAAATCTCAAGATCTATTACAGTACTATAGAAATAAAAACAATATAATATGTGCTCAAAAGCAGAAATAAAGATCAATGAAACAAAATAGAAACCCCAAACAGTAGAATAGTAGTACAGTAATATACCCAAGTAATGCTGCATGATTTCTGACAAGGATTCCAGAATAATATACTGGAGAAGAAAGCATCTTCAACAAATACAGATACTTGCTGGGAATACTGGATATCCACATGCAGAATAAAATGGAGGCATATCTATCACTCTACACAAAAATTAATTTCGAATTGATCAAAGACCTCACTGTGAAACCTGAAACACTGAAACTTCAAGAGTAAAACCTAGACAGTGCCCTGAAATATACAGGTTAGAAAAAGACATTCTGAATATGACTGCATTTGCCCAAGATTTAAGACCAACATATAACAAGTGAGACCGCATTAAAAAACAAAAAGCTTCTACACAACTACGAAAGCAATCAAATGAAGAGTCACAGAGTGGGGAAGGATCTTTGTCAGCTCTGCATCTGACAATGGATTAATGTCCACATTATGTAAAGAACTTTAAAAAAAAGTCAAGAAAACAAATGGCCTAATTAAAAAATGGCTATGAATTTGAACAAAGAGTTTTCAAAACAAGAAATAAAATGACTAAGAAATATTTCAAATATATATATATGTTGTCCTTAGCAGTCAGGGAAAGGAAAACTAAAACAACTTTGAGATTTCATGGTATACCAATTAGAATGGCTAAGATAATAGAACAATGCAGAAAAGGATGTGGAGAAAAGGGAAATCTTCATTCACTATTTTTTGGTTGTAAATTGTTATATTCAGTCTGGATATCAGTCTGGAAACCAGGGGAGAATTCTCAAAAAAAAAAAGCTAAAATTAAACTACCACACAAACTAGCAAAACTATTCCACAGTGTGTGCCCAAAGGATGAAGCATCCTACTCCACAGATACTTGTTCAGTGATGTTCATTGACATTCTATTCTCATTGTCAAGGAAATGTAAATAACATAAATACTCTTCAGTCAGTGAAGAGACAGCAAGATTGTATCACATATAAATCATGAATTACTATTCAACTATAAAGAAAAACAAAATTTGCAGGTAATGGATATAACTAGAAAATATATTGAATGAGGCAACCCAGAAACATTAGTAGTTCCTAGCTCCAAATCTTCAGCTGTGATTATATAACCTGATTTCTGCCCTGATCTTATTTTTTTTCCTGTCTGCTACAGTTGTATTTTGTTTGATGGTGTTTCTTCCAGTGCTTGTTAATAAGCATCAATAAATTATTTATATAAGATCTCTCTGAGAATGTAATGGTGGCATTTAGTGCTTATCTTAGTTACCTTTCTATTACCATAACAAAACACTGTAACTTGAAGCAACTTAAAAGAGAAAGAGCTTATTGGGTGCTTATAGTTTCAGAAGGTGAGTCCATGATCATTGTGGCAGAGGAGCATGTGGTAGAACAGTAGCTGGAACTTGCATCTGATCCATAAGCACAAGAGATAACTAGGGATAGCATGGCCTTTTTAAACACCAAAGCCCACCCCAATGACACACCTTCTAATCCTTCCCAAACAAGGCCACACCTCCTAATCCTTCCCAAACAGTTCCATTAACTTGGGACCAAGCATTCAAATATGAGCCTATGCAGGCCATTCTTATTCAAACCACCACATTCCTGTTAGGACTTCCTTCCTCGCATCTCGTAGATATTGCCTTTTTTTATATTTAATTCGAGAACATTTTTATTTCTTGAAAGATCTATTCATTACTTGAACAGCATTAATCACATAATTATTTCAATTAAAATATTCTTCTGAGTTGTTGGAAAGAATGTGGATTTCACATTATCTCTCAGCCAGAGATACAGTTTTCTTACTTTTGAAGAAAATTCTGACTTTATCCCATGAGGAACTGCTCTTCCTGAAAAATCATTCACTTCTCACTTAGCCTACAGTGTAGAGATAGGCAGAACAAAACCCTGGCATTTCTAATTTCATCTGTATCTTTACTTTGGGGTAAACTTGTGGAGTTCTGTAGAGAAATATGCTAATTTTCAACACTTATGAAATCTAACCTATTCCAGCCTCCTTCAAGACTTATGGTACAGAGATAATACTATCTCAGGTACTTTGTTTTTGGATTTACTATTATCTAGATCTAGATTTTAGAGATGCCCCCTGAAAGCATCCTGTCATTGTTCTAAACCTACAACCTCCTTGGATTCTAGGAACATTAGAGCCTTAAGATCCCCCCATGATGGCAGGACTCCTCCTATGCCCAATAGGAAGGACAATCTCCTGGGAGCCAGCTTGCCCCATTAAAATACTTCATTAGGACCATTTTTCAGAACCAAAACCATATAATCATCACCACACCACAGTTTAATCAAGACTGCTCAATTATGTACTGTACTCTTCTCACTTTCTACTTAATTCTTCTCTTTTTTTTTTTTTTGGTTTTTCGAGACAGGGTTTCTCTGTGTAGCTTTGCGCCTTTCCTGGAGCTCACTTGGTAGCCCAGGCTGGCCTCGAACTCACAGAGATCCGCCTGCCTCTGCCTCCCGAGTGCTGGGATTAAAGGCGTGCGCCACCAACACCCGGCTTTAATTCTTCTCTTTAATGCTAAAGCTCATAACTATTGGAAAGATGCACTCAGATGTTTAATTTTCTCCTTTCCAAAGTGTACATTTTACATAATGTCCTTTCTTGATTCTTCTTCATTACTTCTGTTTGCTTTCTTTGGGACCAATGCCTAGAATTTACATGTTGGAACCCCTAGAATTGGGCCTCTGGCTTAGGTTCTGGTTATACAATCACATACTATGTATCTTATCTCTGAAAAGATGCACTGTTGGTTCAAGATAAGAACTTCTTGTTCATGTCTAGGTCAATCATGACCCTATTTTTGAAGATTGAAAACTGATCCTAAGAAACATTTTTTTCATATTAGATTTACATGTAGAACAGCTATGAAATGAACCCACATGTCCAGAGGAAGAAGGTGAAAACAAGAACATTTGACTTAGATCTTTTCATGAGTGTGAATAGTACAGAAAGATAGTAGGAAAGCATAAAGCCTCTTCAGGGTCACGTGAGTTACATACATATTATTTATATGTCAGAAGTAAAATGATTCTGGAGGCATTTGCTATAATCCAGCTAGGGCATTTAATTCTTTTTATTCTAGACAGAAACATAAAAGCCTGATTCCAAATTAAGAGACTAAATTCCAATGTAGAGGCTTAAGAACTCAAAATCTTATGCAATGTCTCCAAAAACAAATAACAGTCAAGTTATCATCCACATCACACCAGCATCAATGAAGCCTCAACAGAATTTGAATCCTTTTGTCTGAACACGTGTTTCTTAGTTCAATAGCCTACATATATGTCTGCTAAATAGCAAGAAACAAAAACCATAAAGTGATGGATTTATGAAGAAATGATAAAGTACTGAGGAAAGAATCCTCATGCATAGGATTAGTGGTTTTATAAAATAGACATCTGAGGGAGCTTTTCCCTTAAGCTATATGAGGATCCAGGAGAAGTTAGATTATGAGGGAGCAGGGTCTCATCAGACATAAAAATCTCAGTCCCTTAATCTTGGGTCCTGAGCCTCCAGACTGTGAGAAGTCATTTTCTATTGTTATAATCCATCCAGATGTGATCTTGTTATAATGGCCAAAAACAACAAGAACAAAACCCCAATACACCTGATAGGAGTTTTACAAACTGGTATGAATGAGATTCTAGGCATAAATGTAGCTATAGTCAGTTATGATTGTCAATATTTCAAAGTCTCAGACAGATACAGATGAAATGGCTACCTTAGACATCAGTGCAAAGAAGATTGGACCTTCTTCTGGCTCACATTCCTGTCCTTTCAAGTTGCTATTAGGAAGAGTCCAGGATGGGCAGGTCTCAGTAGTTACAACAATTAACATTCTATTCAGAACCTAGAACCTAACTAGTTCTATGGATACTTGGAGGTTCCCAGGGATATACAGTTAATAATTTTTCATGATCTTGGAATAATTTACTTTCAAATACTTGAGCAACTTTCTGTCATATCTCTAAGAGGTTTGTGATTGCTAAAGGCATTGTTATTTTTGTAGGACAAACACCATGGAAATGAAATATGTATAGCCCATGACATGGCTGAAGGGCATTGCATGTTGTCTTCCATTTTAGCAATAATATACAAGGTGATATTATTGAGAAGTATCCTTCTTGGTCACATATGAAAAAGGCAAAGACAGAAAAGACAGTAAATAGAATATTACATTATGGAAAGCAGAGTTTGAGTTGAGGGAATGGTGCAAAACTTTCCCATCTTAGAAAAGGGAAAAGTATTTAAATGTAAGAAAGATGGAATAACCTTGAAACAGGGATTTGAGCATCTCCAAGAACAGTGTTGAGATAGTAGGGTGAGTTACTCTCCTACGATAGCCCTTTTACCATCCTCTCCTACAGACAAGATGACACTCTCTCTAGGGCTTGTCACCTTCTTTGGACCAGGAAAAGGGGTCTGAATACCTATGCAGTGAAAAGAGCATGAAGGGTAACCTCCATATTGCCATAAATACAGTGCAGTGCTTGTAGGGCATTTTGCGCGGGTGGGGCAGCGAGGCTCAGCACCTCACAGCATGTAGAATCAGGAAAAACAAACACAACTGGCATTCATGGAGAGAAAGAAGATAGGCCAAAGCAACCTGCCATTCTGAAAGATGAGCTCATCCTGTCCCAAAGGATTCATGTCCCTCAAGCATCTGACTTCTCCATAGCGAAGAGAAGGCTGGCTAAATGTGTCATATGCAATCAGTAATCTTCCGAGCATCCTAGCTAGAGAGACATATTGAACTCTGTCTCTGTGAGCATGAAGGTAGCAAATTAACATTGTAGAGCTGTGCCCTCTTAGTTTCCAGGAGCATGGGCTGTATGTTGCAGGTAAATGACAGAAATAAATGATGAAAACAAATATGGATTCATTGTATCACTCCAAAATCTAGTATATCCAGATATCTGAATGCCTCTTCACCTACAACTTCTGCTTTAATTTTCTTTCATGGGAGTAAGCAAAAATATGGCACAATTCCTGCTTTTTCTCAACTTTATTGTCTTTGAAATAAAGCTCCATTCTTCTAGTTATAAAATTATATGGTAGTGCACTTTTCTCAGGTTAAGAATTTTGGATACTGAATAGCATGTTCTATGTTTAAATAAATGAATATCAAGCTGAATTAAAATTATTAGTTCACAATTTAAGACAAAATTTCATTATTCTTCTAAAGATTTAATCTCTGAAATAGCATACCACCTATGTCATCAGAGAAATGTTTGTAAGATGTTTTATTATTATTATTGTAATTATTATGATTAGTTCCTTGGGAGTTTCATACATGTTTAGATCATATTCATCCCTCCTGCTGCAAGAGTCAACCCCTTTCTCCTAACCACCCAATTTTCTGTTCCATTTTTTTTAAAATACTGTAACACCAAGCCATGCTACCCATACATTCCTGGATGTGCAGTCTTCCACTGGAGTATAATCAACTTACCAGGGGCTACATTCTCAGATAAAACTACCTTTCCCTCTCTACAGCAGCCGGTGATTGCCAACAGCTCCATGGCCACAAGGTGGAATTGTGGGCCCTACTTCCCCCTCCCTGCTGGGATTTGGTCTGGCTTGGGCTTACAAGGTCTTGTGCATGCTGCCACAGCAGCTCTGAGTTTGTGTGTGCAGCCGCCCTGCTTTGACCCGATAACATTGTTTCCTTGTCGTCAGCCACTGCCCCTGGCTCTTCACTCTTCTCCCCTCCCTCTCTTCCTCTGGGCTTTAAAAATACTTAGGATCCTCAGCCAGTAATACTTACTGAGATACAAAATGATAGCTTAATAAACTTTATGTTCTCCTTAAAAGAATGGTACTTTTTAAAAGGAATCTCAAGGCGGGCAGTGGTGGCACACGCCTTTAATCCAGCACTCGGGAGGTAGAGCCAGGCGGATCTCTGTGAGTTCAAGACTATCCTGGTCTATGGAGCAAGCTCCAGGACAGGCACCAAAACTACACAGAGAAACCCTATCTTGAAAACCAAAAAAAAAAAAAAAATACACATTATATATATATATATATATATATATATATATATATATATATATATATATGGAATCTCAAATCCACATACAAAAATCAAATATCTTGATGGGTGAAAACATTTGCTTATTTATTGATTTAAAGTTTTTATTTAAACAGATCATTACCCAAGGGGTGAAGTGGTAAAGGTAGGTATCCATGTGATATCTAGGAAGAATTTTCCAATGAATGAACAGTGGTTATATGTAGATTTGTCATAGAAGAGCAGATTAACAAGTAGTTTTAGTAAGTTAAAAATCCTATGTACACAAAATAAGTCATGGAAGTTTAGATTGAATAAGACATGGATGTTAAACATCCTAGGTAAGTTTGTTATGGTTTGAATATCAAGTGTCCCCAAAAAGGTTCATGTTGTTGAAGGATTTCCCCTAGATGATTAATCTATTCATTGAGATGTAATTGAATAATAAGGACTCTGAATTCGTTGATGGATTCATAATTTGATGATATTACTAAGAGAAGGCAGGAGGTTGGACATAGTTGAAAGAAGTAAGTCATTGGGTATCCCTCCAAAGAATTGACGATCCCAGGATCCTCCCTCACTGCTTTCTGATCACCATAAAGTGAGCAACTTTCTCCTCCATGTGCATCGGATAGGATGCTGTGTTATAACATGTGCACAGAAACAATGGAACCAGCCGAAACAAATCTGTCTTTGATTAAAATATTTCTCTGAGGCATTTAATGAGGGGAAGAAAAAATCTAACAAAGTACTGTAGATCCTTTAATAAATGTTACCTTTTAACCATGTAGTAATTATATGTATTTGTAAAATTACATTTACACATGTATATATGAGTGGGTATATATACATATATATTCAGGGAAAAAATGAGTCTATTGTGTATGCTTTCAAACCTCTTCCCTTAAAACCACTAGATTCTGTAGCTAACACAGAAGTCCCAAAGTCTCATCAGCATCAGTATTGCATATTGCAGTCAGCATGTTAGAGAAAATGGTGAAGTTTGGGGAGCAAACCATGGAAACACATAGTCCTCAGGGCAGGAGATTTATTGGAGGAGGTATTAATACCATAGAGAGGACAGTAGGGATTTGAAGGAGGACTCAGTCCCACAAGACAAAGCAGGATTCCCAACTTCCTGGGTTTCAGAGGGAAGGGGAGGTCCCATGGCATTTGGTTGATAGCCTTTAGTAGCTATGATTACAGTCAGGTGGGACTTCAGGCTCGCAGCAGGAGTTGCTGGTTGCTCCCTGAAGCAGTCCTTTGCAGGGGAAAGAGAGATTTCAGGGCGTTGTACAAACCAAGCAAATCCTGGATTGCAAGTGTTCTTCTATGGCTTCTGCTTCAGTTCCTGCTTCCAGGTGTTACTGCCCTTCTTGAGCTTCTGCTGTGATCTCCCTTAGTGATGGACTGTTACCTAGAGGTTTAAGCTGAAATAAATAAACCCTTTCCTCCCCAACTTGCTTTTGGCCATGGTCTTTATCACAGCAATAGAAATCTAAGAGGGGCACTATTATGGTTGCTACGATGCCCTTAAGGTTAACTTTAGTTAATGATTGCTTTTGGAATGTTCACCAGGAAGACAGGTAGGATTCAGCAGAAAATTGTTTACTTGTGAATCAGAGGTACTTCTTTACTTATTCAAAGGGGAGTTAGTTGTGTATCAGGTTAAATATGTGAACAGTTATAAAGCAAAAGGGACAGAGAATTAAAAGTAAGGCTTTTGTGTACTTGTAACATTGAAAGTCAGAGGAAGGATCAGCTAAGGTAAGCCTTGAGATACAGAAGACTAGGTTTACCCCAGAGGAAGTCTCTCCTCTCTTAAACAAGAAGAAATGCCAGTACTTACGAAATTGTCTTAAGTACTTAAATTTTGTTCATTAAGCATCTGCTTATGGGGAGTATTTCCTGGATTATGACAACAGCCCTGTGCAGGAAACAAAAATCCTTAAGGATCAGTTTATGTTTAGATACCATGACACTGATATGGATATCTGACATGGGGCAACATAGCTAATACTAGACATCCAGGGGACCTCAAGTCGGCTAATTATTGCTTAGTTGAGCTTACCACTTCAAAATATTAGAGTCTCTGATGGCACAGTGAGTAAATCGTTGAGAACTTATATCTTGATTTACAAATATGAAGCAGAAAAAGAGAGATCACAACTCCTTTGAAACCTCAAAGTCTTCACCCCTACACCAGTGACACACCTTCAGTAACAAGGCCACATCTCCTAATCCTTCTTAAATAGTTCTACCCTCCAGGAACCAAGTATTCAAATATATGAGCCTACAGGAGCCATTCTCATTCAACCCACCTCAGTGGTTTGAATAACCTGTATATCTGGAGAACTCAGGGTAAATGGTGATGTAATCTGTTAAGTAATGATTCTTGGAAAAAATACCACTTTTGTGTGCTATTGTATATACATGGCTATAAGGTCTGAAGTGAGTGATTTTGACTTTTACCAGCCAATGAGTGATGGTCCTTATGTACCTACCTGCTGCCTGTGTGCTGACCTGCATATGTAGTGTGTGTCCACTTGTGGGTGCCTGCCAGTGTCTACCTGCCTAGTGGTCTGTGTTTTGGTTAATGAAGCATGTCGTATCTGCTAAGACTTCTTCCACTCCCTTCAACTTCCCAGACTCTAATGACCCTAAATTGTTCTTGGCATTAGAGAGCGTGGACCTCACACCTTGGCACATAGGTAGGGATGGTAACCTATTTAGGCAGTCTGCAGAGGAAAGGGCTTGCTTTAGTCTGGGAGGCACCAGCATGGCTCACTGTCTTCCTGATGGAGTAAAATTCTCTGAAAGCACTGGGCATTTAACTCAACTGGCTGTCCCTGTAGTTGCTGAGCCATGAGTCCTAATTAGCAGGTTCAGGACACCAGTCAAAATGAGTTCCAAGAAAAGGTCTTAAATCCGTGCATGGCACAGATACTCATTTTCACCTTTATTATTCTGTTGTCCTCATGTTTACTTTGACTGGGTCTGGAACGAAACCTGTCCACAGGAGGAATTTCTTTGTGGGAACTTCACTGTCTTCCCCAATGTCAGCATGTAAAGTGGCCCGAGTAACAGTGATAAAGAAGCAAACAGGAACTGGCAGAAATTCTTTCGACTTCAGGTCCTGGGGCACACACTGTCTATATGAGTCACAGCTGGAGCATGAGCCAGCTAGCTCAGTTCATGCAGTCCCCTGGGGAAGACTTTTGTTATTGTTGTGTGTAGTTTTAAATGTTCTTGTTATCTATTGTATTAAACTCTGTTTCCTGTCCACTCAAAGCACAGTTAGCCGTAGAACAGGAACAATGCTAAGAAGAAAGGTTATTTGGGGGACTCTCATTGCAAGCCAACTGAGAGAGGTCATCAGGAAAGAAACTTAACCATTCTCAGTTTGGTGTCCGGGATGGAACTGTAACAGAATACTGGAGTTGGTGATGCCTATAATCAAACAGCAGTGAGCAGAAACAGGAATTGAATCTTAAGCTGTACTCGTCACAGAGCCAGCAATCTGGTAAAACAGATTAACCACCCTCAAATTCTGCCTCCCTTCTCTTCACCCCTGGGTGCACATTTTAGAAGGAACTGGAACACAGACAGTCAATCATTAAAAGTTTCTTCTTGTCCCAAATCAGGTAGTCAGCCTTGTTTCTGAGATCCATGCTGCTGCTGCTGGGCCTCTTCAGCTGCACATACTCCCTCAGGATGGTTTCTCTGACAGTGGGGTACACACATCCTGACAAGGTTACTGAGCCTCACCTCACTACCGAGACATCATGTAAGTTAAAGTTGTCTCAGAGCAAACAGGACATTATCAGTTGTGTAAGTATACTGAGATATTTACAGTGCATATGTACTTAATACAATGTGAAGTACAAATGTAGAATGTAAAAGTCTCCCTATCCCTGGGAACATTCCTTTTGATATATATGTAATATGGACATAGTTTATTTACCTGGATGAACTGCATTTAATTAAACCGTATTTTAATTTACTTGTGTATAACACTGATAGCCTACATTAATGCTACAAGAGTTGGTCTCACATCAATTCCACTTGTAGCACATAACACTTTAGGTCCCACTTACATTAGTAAGTGCTATAAAATGAAATTTCTTTACAAATCATATAAAGCAGTCGTTCTTAAAGTCTACAAAGAGTGTATGTGTCACTCCAATTTCATCTATACATCACTTTCCTCATAGCTTTACATTTTGTGTAAGATTAAAAATGGAGTAGGTGGGCTGGAAAGATGGCTCAGAGGTTAAGAGCACTGACTGCTCTTCCAGAGGTCCTGAGTTCAATTCCCAGCACCCTCATGGTGGCTCACAACCATCTGTAATAAGATCTGGCACCTGCTTCTGTATACATAATAAATAAATAAATCTTTTAAAAATGGAGTAGGTAATTTATTTTAATAGTTAAACTGATAACTCTAAAGTCTTATGCTGTCTTCTACAGTTATTTCTTACTGTAATGGAATTAGCTTGCTCATAAGCAAAACCAATGCCACTATATAAGTACACGGTAACTTGGTACAGTCCTGAAAACAAGTCCTTTCTAGCTAGCAAGACA
>CABHPP010110642.1:723-17617 GCA_902168425.1 Peromyscus attwateri
CCTGTCTGTACCTGGTCACAGTGCATGTCTGTACCTGATCACAGTGCCCGTCTGTACCTGATCACAGTGCACATCTGTTCCTGTTCACAGTCCATATCTGTACCTGGTCACAGTGCTCATCTGTACCTGATCACAGTTCACATTTGTACCTTGTCACAGTGCACATTCTGTACCTGGTCTCAGTGCATGCCTGTACCTGATCACAGTGCATGCATGTACCTGGTCACAGTGCACATCCATACCTGGTCACAGTGCATGTCTGTAACTGGTCACAGTGCATATCTGTACCTGATCACAGTACATATCTGTAACTGTTCACAGTGAATGTCTGTAACTGCTCACACTACATGTCTTTAACTGGTCACAGTGCATGTCTGTAACTGGTCACAGTGAATGTCTGTAACTGGTCACAGTGCATGTCTGTACCTGGTCACACTGCATGTCTGTACCTGGTCACAGTGCACATCTGTACCTGATCACAGTACACATCTGTACCTTGTCACAGTGCATGTCTGTACCTGGTCACAGTGCATGTCTGCACCTGGTCACAGTGCACATCTGTACCTGATCACAGCGCACATCTGTACCTGGTAACAGTGCATGTCTGTACCTGGTCACAGTGCATGTCTGTACCTGATCACAGTGCACGTCTCTACCTGGTCACAGTGCATGTCTGTACCTGGTCACAATGCATGCCTGTACCTGGTCATTGTGCATGCCTTTACCTGGTCACAGTGCATGTCTGTACCTGATCACAGTGCATGTCTGTACCTGGTCACAGTGCATGTCGTACCTGGTCACAATGCATGTCTGTACCTGGTCACAGTGCATGTCTGCACCTGATCACAGTGCATGTCTGTACCTGGTCACAGTGCATACGTACCTGGTCACAGTGCATGTCTGTACCTGGTCACAGTGCACATCTGTACCTGATCACAGTGCACACCTGTACCTGGTCACAGTGCCTGTCTTTACCTGGTCACAGTGCATGTCTGTACCTGGTCACAATGCATGTCTGTACCTGGTCACAATGCATGTCTGTACCTGGTCACAATGAATGTCTGTACCTGGTCATAGTCCATGTCTCTACCTGGTCACAGTGCCTGTCTGTACTTGGTCACTGTGCATGTCTGTACCTGATCACAGTGCCCGTCTTTACCTGGTCACAGTGCATGTCTGTACCTGGTCACTGTGCATGTCTGTCCCTGGTCACAGTGCACTTCTGTACCTGGTCACAGTGCATGTCTGTACCTGGTCACACTGCACAACTGTACCTGGTCACAGTCCACTTCTGTACCTGGTCACAGTGCATGCCTGTACCTGATCACAGTGCATGCCTGTACCTGATCACAGTGCATGTCTGTCCCTGGTCATAGGGCACATCTGTACCTGTTCACAGTGCATATCTGTACCTGGTCACAGGGCACGTCTGTACATGATCACAGTGCAGGTCTGTACCTGATCACAGTGCACGTCTGTACCTCGTCACAGTGCACATCTGTACCTGGTCACAGTGCATTACTGTACCTGGTCACAATGCATACCTGTACCTGGTCATTGTCCATGTCTGTACCTGGTCACAGTGCATGTCTGTGCCAGGTCACAGTGCATGTCTGTACCTGGTCACAGTGCATGTCTGTACCTGTTCACAGTGCCTGTCTTGACCTGGTTACAGTGCATGTCTGTACCTGGTCACAGTGCATGTCTGTACCTGGTCACAGTGCATATCTGTACCTGATCACAGTGCATGCCTGTACCTGATCACAGTGCATGTCTGTACCTGGCCATAGGGCACATCTGTACCTGGTCACAGTGCACGTCTGTACCTATCACAGTGCACGTCTGTACCTGGTCATAGTGCACATCTGTACCTGGTCACAGTTCATTTCTGTACCTGGTCACAGTGCATGTCTGTACCTGATCACAGTGCACGTCTATACCTGGTCACAGTGCATGTCTTTACCTGGTCACAATGCATGCCTGTACCTGGTCATTGTGCATGTCTGTACCTGGTCACAGTGCATGTCTGTGCCAGGTCATAGTGCATGCCTGTACCAGGTCATTGTGCATGTCTTTTCCTGGTCACAATGCATGTCTGTACCTGGTTAGAGTGCATGTCTGTACTTGGTCACAGTGCATGTCTGTACCTGATCACAGTGCACATCTGTACCTGGTCACAGTGCATGTCTGTACCTGGTCACAGTGCATGTGTGTACCTGGTCACAATGCATGTCTGTACCTGGTCACAGTGAATGTCTGTACCTTGTCATTGTGCATGTCTGTACCTGGTCACAGTGCATGTTTTTTACCTGGTCACAGTGCATGTCTGTACCTGGTCACTGTGCACGTCTGTACCTGATTACAGTGCATGTCTGTACCTGATCACAGTGCATGCCTGTACCTGGTCACAGTGCCTGTCTGTACCTGGTCACAGTTCACATCTGTACCAGGTCACAAAGCATGCCTGTACGTGGTTACTGTGCATGTTTGTACTAATTACAGACATTGGTCAGTTAGGTCTGATGCTCTTCCATCAAATAGCTATTAGAGAAAGTATTGTGGTGTCTTAAAATTCAGGCTTTTACATGAATAGTCTCCAGGTTGTAACACTTTAATCTATAAAAAGTACTAGTAGTAACTATTACCATGGCAACATCCTGCAATCTTTAGTAGACTTCAGAGGCAAAGCACATTAGGGAAGAAGCTTTGCTTAGCTTCACTGTGGTTAATTGGCTCCATAGGGTGGATTTGAACTCGTCCCTGGCACCTGGAATCTCATTCCCAGATTCAAACATCTTGTACATTTATGCTGCCCCATCTCTCTCTCCCTGCTGTGTACTCAAGGCTGGCCTTAAACATATGGTAACCCTTGTGCCTCAGCCTCCCAAGTGTTAGGATTATGGGTGTGCACCATCACACCTATTTCTCAGACTGTGTCTTACTGAAAGGAGAGTATATGGGGCTTATTTCATATATACATACATATATATACATACACACATATATACATACACATACATGGGGGAGAGCAGAGGACCACCTTGGATGTTTTCTGAGACAGAGTCTCTCATTGGCCTAGAACTTGCCTGGTAGGCTAGGCTGGCTGGCTTGCAAGTCCCAGGGATCCACCTTTGTTCCCCTCAATGCTAGGGTCACAAGCATGCAGCACCACACTTGTGTTTTCTTTCACATGGGGACCAAACTCAGCAAGCAAGCAGTCTACTAACTACGCTATCAACCCAGCTGTGGTGTGTGTGTGTGTGTGCGCGCGAGTGCGTGTGTGTGTGTGTGTGTGTGTGTGTGTGTGTGTGGTCACATTTGTATGGCAGTCAGAGGACAACTCACAGGAATCAGTTCTCTCCTTCTACCATGTGGGTCCCACAGATCCGACTAGGTTTTCTGGCTTGGCAACAGGCACTTTTACCCACTGAGCTATCCTGACAGCCTTCATTTTAACTTTTTAAATTTTCATATTCTATTTTAATTTCTGCTTAGTGTATATTTCTATAACCCACCTGTTCTCTAGGCAGAGAGAATCAATAGGATAAGGAGAGATTTTCGAGAATTATCTCACATGACTATGGAGGTTCCATAATGGGCTTTGCACAGCTGCAAACCTTAGGATGCAGGAGTCATAACTGAATCCAGGTCCAGTGGCCTCAGAACCAGGGAAACTGATGAGGAAAGTCTGAGTATGAGGATCAAAGTCCAGTCCAAACACCAGAAAGCCTGGAGTTCTGATGTCCATGAGAAGAGGCATGCATCCCAGCTCCAGCAGAGAGACACAGGGGCTTTTCCTCTGTTTCTGTTCTAATAAGCCCCCAGACCATTGAACGGTGCCCATCCACAGAAGAAATGACTCTCCCCGACTCACCACCAGCCTCTATGCCCGTGTCCTCTGGCAACGTACCTGTATGCATGCCTAAAAATGAGGCCTGCAATCGCCAAGGCATTCCTTCATCTAGCCAAGCTGACATCTCAAATTATGCATCACTCTGCCCCAGATTCCACTCTGGCCATGGAATGATGTATCAGGACACAAACGATCCCTGCCCCTTAACGGACTTCTCTGACAGGCGTCTCCTGCTGAGGCTGGCTTCACAGGGTCTTTGAGCTTTTACAAGCAGGCATTTGCTGACAGGGACACTCTGCATTCTCACCTAATGAGTGCAAAGCAGGTCTTTCTTTGTGGTCACCTACTCATTCAAGTTCATTATAAAGAAGGAAATATCAACAGAAACCCCAAAGACAGATTCTAAGACAGTGAAAAAAGGACTCAGTAATTTTCCCGGCTCCAACCAGGCTAACTGTTTAAAATTAAAATTTATTTATTTGTTTGTTTATTTACTTGCTTATTTATTTATTATTTATTTATTTGCATGTGGACGGGTATTTTGTCTGCATGGATGTCTGTGCACCACATGTGTGCACAACACCAGAAGAGGGTGTCAGATCCCGTGGGCCTGGAGTTACAGACAGTTGGGAGCGGCTACGTGAGTGCTCGAAGTCAAACCCAGGTCCTCTAGAAGAGCAGCCAGTGATCTCTGAAGTCTCCAGGCTCACTTTTATAGAGCATATCATTTTCTTTTGTGGTTTTAGGTAACTGAGCAGAAAATGTAGTGCCCTGTAAAGCTAATGGATCTTTTAGTCAAAGAGAAAATGGAAGAAATGGTCATTTGTTACTTAACAGAACAGAGAAGATATTTCATGGTCTTGTCACTGCCCTCAGAGACATATAATTTAGACAGAGAGAGGCAGAATAAGGGAATTAGTGAGAGCCAACAAAGGACTCTCCATGGGAGGGTGGGAAAGTCTGGTCCTCATGCTGGGTGGAAGGGGTGAGACCTATCATGAGGCCTTGTTCATGCCACTGAACAACACAGGAGTGTCCATAACACAAATACTGCTCTGCTCAGAAAAAATAAAGTGCTTTGAGAGACTAAAATGCAAAAGGGACCTGTGTATGGTTTATCCCTTTATTCCCTGCAATACAGCCCTCAAGTAGAAAAGGCATTGGCATTTTCTGAAAAATGGACTCTCCGGGTTGAGAGGCCTGGGACCCTGACCTGGGAAGAGGAGGGAATCAATTGGCTCCTGCATCCAGAGTTCAAGTCTCAAGAAATAGATGGACAGGCAAGCTCAGTCTGAAGGAGTAAATGGAAAGGCAAAAGAAGACTACAAGCAAGAATCTGAGGTAGAACTCAGGACTCTGGCTGTGGATCAGCACAGCCATAATTACAGCGTTAAAAACACAAGCCAAGCTGGGCGGTGGTGGCACATGCCTTTAATTTCAGCACTCAGGAGGCGGAGGCAGGGGGATCTCTGTGAGTTCCAGGCCAGCCTGAGCTAGAGAGCGAGTTCCAGACAGTCAGGACTATACAGAGAAACCCTGTCTTGAAAAAACCAAAGGGGATGGGGGACCACAAGCCAGGGGAGCCCCCGAAGCACCCAGATCATAGATACTATTGGTCTTTAGAATCCAAGTCTGGAACCCAGACTCAAGTACACTGTCAAGAGACAACATAACAACCAGAGAGCTCGAAGGTATGAACTGGTTTTCATTTTATTCTGGATTGAACAAGGTTTCATTTGATAAAAATAAAATAAAGTTGAACTGGGGTGCAGTTTGGTGGTGGAGCACTTGCCTCACATGAATAAGGTCTTGGGTTTGAACTTCGGCACCACAATTAGATAGTTAATTGGGTAACTAATTGATTTAAAGCAAATAAATAGAATAAATATTCTGATTAAACTGGTCATAAGAGGTTAGTTTTATGGAAAGAACGGGGATAATGGAAACAGAAACAAAATAAAAAGCAGATTGGTCATTTCAAAGTTACTTTTCAGGAGAATAATGGGAACGTGCTGGTAAGTGGCAGGCTATTTCTGGCTACATTTTCAGTGTAAGGACAAAAGCACTTCATTGTCATGGCGATTGAAACTGGCTTGTTGGTGAGATTTTGCCTTTCTCTAATCCTGATTTCTTGGAAGGCTAGATAAAGAGCTTACCCAGAGCTTGGGGACGAGGAATTGTCGAGTGACTCCATTTTTATTTTTAGCCTGGTGAGTTAGTTGGAATTTTAAGGGAACAGTATTCTGCTGGGCTGAAGAATCAATGACTAAGTGAAGGCCGTTGTGGGAGCATGCCCTGGTTTTTTTATTTGTTTTGCTTTTGTTTTTCTGCTGTTGTTGTTGATAACTCTATGAAAGATACTGCGTCTTTCCCAGGGTGTTCCTGGCCTACCTGTCCAGGTGGCTCCAGCCAGCTGGTGGGCTTGGTGCTCACGTCTGAAACAGAACCCTGTGGAGGAAAACAGTTTAGATGGAAGCAATCAAGAGAATAGTGAGGATTTCATTCTGAACTTCAGTTTGACTGGCTGTGAGACTCCTTAAAATTATCAAGACAGAGGAGATGGCTTGTGACCAAAAGCAACTTGGGGAAGAAAGGGTTTATTTTAGTTAACAGCTTGTAGTCCATCATGAAAGGAAGTCAGGGCAGAAACTCAAGGTAGGAACCTGGAGGTAAGAGCTGAAGAAGAGACCGTGGAGGAGTGCTGATGACTGGTTTGCTCCTCATGGCTCACTCAACTTACTTCATTTTTTATTATAACCTGCCCAGCAGTGATACTGCCCACAGTGGACTGGGCCCTCCTACACTAATCACTCATCAGGAGACTGCCCCACAGACTAGCCTATAGGCAATCTGATGGAGACATTTTCTCAATTGTAGTTCCCTCTTCCCAAATGACTCTAACTTATGTCAAGTTGAAAAAAAATGCTGTAGGATGGTCTTTCCATATGCTGTGAATATGTGTTGCTCCCACTGGTTAATAAATAAAGCTGTTTGGCCAATGGTGAGGCAGAATAAGGTTAGGCAGTACATTCAAATTGAAGATGGGGATGAAGAAGGGTGGAGTCAGAACAGATGCACCAGCTACCCAAGAAGCAAGATGTGAAAGAACTGGTAAGTCACAGGCCATGTGGCAATACATAGCTTAATAGAAACAGGTTAATTTAAATGTAAGAGCTAGCTAGAAATAAGCCTGAGCTATTGGCCAAGAATTTACAATTCATATAAGCCTCTGAGTGATTATTTTAAAATGGCTGTGGGATGGGACCTGACACCTCTGGTTACCAGCGTGGTGGATTTCCACTTGATTCTGCCCTCCTTCTTCCCATCATTCTCAGTCTAGCTTTCCCACCTAACTTCCTGCCCAGCTATGGGCCAATCAATGTTTTATTATTAACAATGAGCTTAATTCACAGCACTAACCAACACATCTCAGCAGTTAAGCAATTGCCACACAAGTATGAGAACAGAGCTTGGATCCCAGAACCATGTAAATATGAGGTGGGCATGGTAGCCACCTGCCATTCCAATCTTAGACGGTAGAGACAGGATCTGCAGAGCAAGCTAGCTAGTGAGACTAGCCATACTGGTGAGTTCTCAGTTTGATTGAGAGACCCTGCCTGAATGAGTAAGGTAGAAGACCCATCATGGATGATTCCTTAATGTCAACCTTGGGTCTTCCCAAACAGGTACAGACATATGTGAACATACACACATACATACACATACATGAAAATAAGAAAAGAAAATGTAATCAAGCATTCAAATAAGTATAATCTTTATTCACAAACATGACCTTACATATATATAAAAAAAATTCAAAGATTTCATAAGCCAACTATTAGAGCAAGGAAGAGAATCAGCAAACTTTCAGGACACAAAATCAACTTACAAAACTCAGTTGCATGTCCCTGTGTTAACAATAAACAATCAGAAAAGGAAATTAAGAAAATAATTTCATTTGTGACAGAGCTCAAAAGAATAAAATGCTTAGAAATTAGACAGTAGACAAGAGATTTTTACAAAAACTGTAAAAAAAAATTCCAGAAAGTTATTAAATAACAAAGTAGATGGAAATGCAGCCCATGCTCATGGACTGGAAGAATAACGATTGCTGAGATATCAGTACTACCCAAAGCAATATGCAGATTGAATGTGATCCCTATCAATTCTCATAGGTGTTTTTACAGGAAAAAAAATATGGCCAAGAAGCATATATAAGGATGCTTACCAGCACTAAACAATAAGGACATGCAAATCAATGTCACAGTGAGGGCTGGGGTGTGGCTCAGTTGCACAGCACTTGCCTAAGATTCCTGAAACTTTGAACTTGGAATTTTTCTTTGGTCCACCAACCAGCTCCCAAATAAAGACATGGAAACTTATTATTAATTATGAATGCTCAGCATTAGCTTAGGCTTGTCCCACTAGCTCTTTTAACTTAATTTAACCTGTTTTTATTCATCTACATTTTGCCTCAGGGCTTTTTACCTTTCTTTCATACTGTATGTTTTACTTTCCTGCTTCCTCTGTGTCTGGCTGTCTGGCCTCTGGTGTCTTCCTGGTATCTCCTTTTCTTTTCTTCCTGAGCCTAAATTCCTCACTCTGCCTGGAAATTCCGCCTATACCTCCTCCCTTGCTATTGGCCATTCAGCTTCTTAATTAGACCATTCAGGTGCCTTAGGCAGGCAAGGTAAAACAGCAACACATCTTTACATCATTAAAAAAATGTAACAATCTTTACATAGTTGAACAAATATTCCACGGCATAAACAAATGCAACACATCTTTATATATTTAAACAAACATTCTGCAACCAAACTTGATCTCCACAACATCAAAATGTTTCCAAAACTGAAGAAAAAGAAGGAAGAAAGGAAGGACGAAAGGAAGGAAAGAAGAAAGAAAGGGAGGGAGGAAGGAAGGGAGAGAGGAAGGAAGGAAGACAAGAAGAACAAAATACCATACTGAGTTACCATTTCTCATCTATTAGTATGGCTATTACTGAAAACAGAAAATAACAAGTGTTGGTAAAGGCTGTAGAGAAACCAGCATCCCTGTGACCATCAGTGGGGTGTGAAATGGTGTCACGGTTATGGACGACTGAAGAGTGGCTCCTCAAACTAGAGCCATCACGTAAACCAGCAATTCCACTTCTGAGCCAAAGGACTTTTAAGGAGACTCTCCAGAGACGGCTGCACTCACTTTCGTAGCTGCATTATTCAGTCACCTAACAGTGAAGCAGCCCAACTGTCCACCGATGGATGAATGGGTAGCAAGGATGTTTCACCCATACAGTGAGAAAGTCTCCAACCTGAGGAAATTCTAGCATGTGTTACAAAGTGGGTGAGCCTTGAGAACACCAGCCGACAAATGACACGTGGGTCTGCTCACGAGCAGTAGTTAAAGTCACAGAAGCAGAAAGCAGAATGTTGGTTGCCAGGGGCTGGAGAGATGGGAAATGAGAGATGTTACTTGTGGATATAGAATTTCTGTTCTTCAAGATGCGAAAGCAGATTGCCTGGGGAACTAAATATGCTAACAGTACTGAACTGGACTGGAGAATGGTCAGTTATCTTCCTTGTGTTTTACAGTTTCAAATTTGTAAGGAGACATTAAATGTAGCCCATTCTGTTCTGAAATAACTTAGTAACTGGGCATGGTGTCACATGACTTGAGCACTTAGAATGAAGGCTATATTTGCATAAAACTTTTTGTATAGTAAACCTTTCAGTCAAGGCACTTGAGGACAGAGTCATGCACCACTGAACAATGGGCTACCCTCTGAGAAATGGGTTGCTAGGTGATTTCATCATTGTGTAAGAACACAGAGTGTACATACGTGAACCAAATGACTGCAACATCACTAGGTGATAGGATCTCTTAATTTTTTTGTGTATGTGTATATGCATACATGTGTTCATGTGTGTGCATGCACACACAAGTGCATCAGTGCACGGTGGCCAGAGGTCAACCTTGGCTGTTGTCTTCAGGTGTTAGTCACTTTTGTTTTAGAGACAAGGTTTATCACTTGCCTAGAACTCACCAAGTAGGCTAGGCTGGCTGGCTAGTGAGCCCCAAGGATCCACCTCTCTGCCTCACTTGTTCTGGGAATGTATGTTGTACCACACATGTTTTTGTATTTGTTTGTTTGTTGTTTTGTTATGTTGTTTAACATGGACTATTTAATGAGCTTGAACTTGAGTCATCATGCTTTTAAAGCATCATCTCATCCACTGAGCCATCACCTCTGCCCTTGGGTAGAGCATGAGTACTGTTAAGTAGTATGCATCTCTACTTTTAAGCCTTTTTTTTTTGTATGAACTTCAAGGAATGGTTCTTTGATTTAGACATAAACATGGTGTAAATTATCTTTGCCTACTCACTGAAGTGTGGTCTTCAGCTGTTCACCTCCATAAATCTGTTTCCTCATCTGTAGTATTGATTGCTTTGAAAATTGAGCAAACCTGTCAACGCCTATTCTCTTCTCCCAGCGCCAGCTTTTCCACCACTGCCCCTCCCTTTCTTAGGCTAATCCTGAAGAATTGGTTCTATAATGTACACAGGAAGAGACACAAAGTGCTCTGACAGAACCTTCTAGAAGTGCTCAGGGAAGTGAGGTCAAGAGCAGGCAACACAGGGCAGCAATACAACCTTTCCTCACCCTAGCACTAACTGTGGTGGGGGTGCTCTGCTCAGTGCCCCTACCTTTTTCCAGATCTGGGTGTGGCCACAGCTAGGGTGACCTTTATCTTCATGGCTGAAACTTTAAGGCCCTGGAAAACACTGAGTAAAAAGAGGATATCTCCTTTTCCAAGGGCTTCTGAAATTCAGCAAAATGATTATAATTTAAGTTTATTTCAGGGCAGGGGTTTTGTTGTCATTGTGATGGTAGTAATGGTTTTTCTGTTTTGTTTTCTTTTGGGGGGGCGGGGACAGTGTCTTATTATATGGTACTGTCTGGCCTCAAACTCATGGTCTTCCTGCCTCCGCCTCCTGAGTGCTGGGGTTACAAGTGTGAACCGCTGTGGTTGGTGTAGAAAGACAATTTCTTCTAAAAAAGAATCTTTAAACCCTTTTTGCCCCATTTTCCTGCTTGTACAAATGATTTTCTTTAGCTGACAATGCAGTGCAGTGACATGGAAGTTGTTGATGTTCAGCCACCCAATAACCCACTCAGAACATTGGAGATAAAAATAGAGACCTCGACCTCAGAGCAAAGAGTCTCTTAGCGTATTTATTTAGTGTGTTATAATTAAAACTGTTGTGAACTCTGCAGCTTCGCTTTGAAGAGACTGAGAAAACCCTTTTTCAGGTTAGTTCAAGCAAATTCACACTTCCTGGATTCCAGTTTGTGCTTTAGGATCTAAAAATGAAGCTAAGCTTAAAAACAAAAAATCAGCCGCACCATTGTGGTATGCCCAGTCTGGTGTAGACACAAAAAGGTGTGTGCAGGGCAAGCCCCGTATACATCCAAGGGACACACAATAAACTCAGCCGAAGCTTGGCAAGTTCATTTTTAAACTGAGGATGTCATTGTTTACACATGCTTTTTTTCTCAACTGTGGATTGAGATCTGCTCTGTGACCCCATCGTCAACTCTATTCTCACCTTTTGGATTGAATTCTTTTTAGATTAATTGAAGCACTAAAAGAAACAGCAGGAAGAAAAGACTTCCAGCAAGAGGGGGTGGCTGAAGAGTAGCCACAGCCTGCATCTTTGGAGAGGGTGGGGCCCAGGAGGCTGTGGGAAGTGGTCAGAAGTTCCCTAGCCCAGCACTTTGCAGTGGTTTGAATGCACTCCCTGGAAGTTTTTGTGTTAAAAACACAACCTCCAAAAATCATATGTTGATGGTATTTAGAGGTGAGGCCTTTGGGAGGTGACCAGGATTTGGTAGAGGGCAAGAAGAGAGATTCCCCATGGCCTCATTTGTGCTTTGAAAGCCAAGAAGGAGGCATGCTGAGTTACATGCCTGCCCTCTTTTACCGTGTGACACCCTTCACCATCCCACAATGTAGCAAAACAGACCTCAGCAGGAGCCATGCAGATGCTGCCACCATGCTCTTGTTGTCCCCTTCTCCCGAGCTAGTGACAGAACTAACTTCTGTCTTAGAGGTACCGCTGCCTTTGGTATTCAGTTGCAGCATCAGAAGATAGGGTACGATATGGAATGACTCTGCACTGAATAATGGGGACCATATCCTCCTCTCTCAGCACAATGTACATCAGGGGCTGGCCCATCAACACCTGGGGCACTGAAACTTGAAGATGTGATCCATGATCAGAGGCCACATCATGGGAGCAGTCACAGCCTTGGCAACCATGGTGAATCCTTCTGGAGTGCCCCCACTTCTTCACCATGTCCCAAAGTTTCAGAACCTTCCAGTCCTGCTGTTCCTAAAGGCTGGATTGGCAGTTGGTGCCAAATTGTGTTTGTATGCAAATGTCTCAACCCAGGGGTGTCTTGGTTAGGTTTCTATTGCTGTGAAGAGACACTATGACCATGGCAACTCTTATAAAGGGAAAAAGTTTAATTGAGGCTGGCTTACAGTTTCAGAGGTTTTGTGGAGGGAAGCATGGAGGTATGCAGGGAGATGCGGTACTGGAGAAGGAGCTGAGTTTTACATCCAGATCCACATCCAGATCCACAGGCAGCAGGAAGAGACTGAGAACCACTAGGCTTGGCTTGAGCTTCTGAGACCTTAAAGTTTACCACCAGTGACACACTTCCACCAACAACACCACACCCACTCCCACAAGGCTACACATCCTAATAGTGCCACTCCCTATGGACCTATGGGGGCCATTTTTATTCAAACCACCACAAGGGGGAAGCTGGGATGTGAAATGGCCCCCAAGTCCCATGTACTTGAGCACTTGGTCCCAGCTGGTGGTGTTGTGTTGGACAGCTGTTAGAACCTTTGGAAGGGGAGGCATAGGTAGCAGAGGTGTGTCACTGAAGGAGGGCCTTGAAGGTTTGATCTGCTCTGGTCCAGGCTCTCTGATCTTTGAACTGCCAAGGTGTGAGGAGTTGCCACACACTTGGTGCTTCTATGACCAGCGTGCCTTCACGGTCATGATGCGATGACCCTTGAGTCAGAATAACCCTCTTCTCCCTCAAGAAGCTAGGAATTAAGTCATAGTAATGAAAAATGTAACTTACCCTTCTGGGAAGGTGTCCTTTCTTACTTTTGTGTTTGAGACAGGATCTTGCTCTGTTGAGATGAGGGGTGTCTACTACCATGCCCAGCTAAGGAAGGTAGTCTTGGTGTGGAAAAAAAGCCTGGAATGAAAGCCCAGATGTTTCTCTCATACCACAAATGGCACTGAGGAGGCAGAGGCAGGTGGATCTCTGAGTTTGAAGCCAGCCTGGACTACATAAAGAGTTCCAGGCAGGCCACTGGCTACATAGAGAGACCTTGTTTCAAAAAAAATGTTAATTAAATTTAAAAAATAATAATTAAGGTCTAGGGATATAGTTCAGTTGTTAGACTGCTTGCATGGAGCCCTGGATTCAGTTTCTGAGATCACAGAACTGTGGGAGGGGTGCTTATCTGTCATCAGAAAACAGGAAAGGAACCTGCAGGAAAATCACAATTTCAAAGTCACCCTCAGCTACATGAAGAGTTCAGGGCCAGCCTGAGACAAATGAGACTTTGTCTAAAATATACTTTATTTTTCTCATTTTTAATTCATGTGGCTGGAAGTTTTGTTTAAGATAAGCAAATTCTAGGTGGTAATGTCTCATGGATAAGTAAGTGAATAATGGGATGAAGGAACTGGAAACAGACTCTTTAGAACAGAACTGTGTGGCCAAATGTAGGAGCACATACCCTTAACCCTGCCACTCAGGAGGGAAGGACAGGAAAAGTGGAAGTTAGAGGCCAGCCTGGGCTACATAGTGAATTCCACACCAAAGTGTTCCACCTCAAACCTGAGAATATTTAATAACCAATTCTAAATGGAGCCGAAACCAGGTTCCTGCTTCATGTCTCATGCGGGCAGCAAGACACCACAATATGCAGGCTTGAGCTACGGCGGGGGTTCGTGGTGTGTGGGCTTGACCTACAGCATGGCGGGAATGAGGTGTCTGCAAGCCACACATTACACTGCATGGTGGATTTAGCCTTTGCTAGAACAGAAAAAAAAAGAGGTTTCTGGGGTACACACTGCTTTGATAGAAGTATAGATCCATTGCTTCTGAGAGTTAATGGTACACATGGCTCCCAGACCCAGAGCTGGTGGTAAACGTACCACCACCATGTTGGGAAGCTGAGGTGGGCATAGCCAGCAGCCACAGCTGCCGTTTCAGTCTTAGTAATGCTGCAGTTTAAAGCAAGTGGTTCACAATAAGACAGATTCAGATTAAATAGTTTACAATGTGTGTAAAATTGTATGTAGGCTTGCAAGAGAGACAAAAAGAAATATATACAGCTATATAAAGAAATAGTTTTAAAAAATAAAGTCTTTAAAGAAAAAGTAAAAGTAATATAAAAAATAAGTCATGTAAAGATGGATATTACACAGAGAATCTGGATTGTGTTGTCTTTGGGATTTTTTAACTGCAGAAAGACATTTGATTGTAAAGACCAGTCACTTAAACCAATATGTATATTTTAAAGGTACCTTGACTTCAAAATTTGGATCTAAGGATATGTTGCTTTGGAAAGGAGGCTCTGCTTTTGTTTCCACAGAAAGCAAGAGGCTATAGATTTGTTCCAGATTAAGATACATCAGGTTTGACCAGCCAAGACCCCCTGAAAGGTCTCCGATGACACCATGGCCCAGATAATCCAACATCCAGAACAGTTTCAAGGCAACTGGCTCAGACAATACAGCCTCGTGGACTACCCCATAATCCTAAAATTTTCAATGTGTTCCCATAAGAATACAGCACCCTCATCCAGCAGGAAGTAGTATGAGAAGCTATGCCCAAATTTCCAAATATACCAAGCTGGCTTTGGAGATGGAATTGGCTCACTCCTTCTCTAAACCCAAGCATATTGCTAAAAAAAAAAAAAGGAGATTTTTCTGTCCCATATCAAAAGAGCCCTTTGGTGTGGGACAGAAAAACCAATATTTTTATTTAAAACAAGTTGATTATAAATTCTATCTCTTTCTAAAAAAGAAAGGGGATAGTATAAATATAATAGGATGAATAGGATGAAAGGGTAGATTAATAAACCTACTTTTAAAGAGCAACAACTTGTTTAGAAATGTTTTACATTGCTATGGATTTTAGTTTATTGATACAAGTTTAAACTTAATTTTGTTATACTGTGTATATATATATATATATATATTTCTACTCTCGTTTGAGATATTATGTTTATGTAACTCATTTAGATTGTAATGGATAATTAAGAAATACAGATTAATAATTAGTCTTCTATGATAATCAAACTTATAGTCATGTTAGTTTAGTTTTCTAGGTGTATATATAGATATATTTCAGACAGATAGGTAGTCTTCAAACACTTCAAAGACCTACAGAATATGGCATTTAAAATGTTTTAAAAAATTTAGACTTTCTGGACAGTGAGACATGTCTGCTCATGGCAGCACCAATTTACTTCAGAGAGGAGGATGGGCATCAAAGACGCTCTATATGGAGTTTATCTTCTTCTTGGCAAAAATAGCCATTTGGGCAAGAAACTGTTCTTGCCTGGACTGCTTGATTGACTGGACATGCAGGACCCATAGAAAGGTGACCACTGAACTTTACTTGGTGAAATGGCCCTTCAGATTCCTGCTTCACAGAGGAAACTGCCAGACATTCTACAGGACACTGAGAGAAATGACTGAGAGACTCTAGGCCTGTGGGTGGAAGACAGATGCCCCAACTTTACTGAGGAACTTTGGATGACTGTTCAGGCTGCCAACTGTCTCTGTCTACTCTTACAAGACTCCCAAAAGTTGCTTGCATCCTTCTCCCATTTCTCAGGTAATAGTATATCCTTCTGAGGTCTTTGATGTAGTTGAAGACTAGATAGTTATAATTTCCTTAGTTATGATAAAAGATAAGTTAGATATGAAAACATAGACTCACAAATATAGGATAGATAGGATATCTTCTTTAATTTTGCCAACTACAAATAGACTAGATATTATAACTATAATTCTTGCTTGATAATTGTTTTGTTATATGTAATTTTACTATGTTAAAGTTAAGACCTTCCTTTTTGAAAAAAAGAAAAGGGGAAGTGCTAGGAATGTCTTTCTGTATGCTATGAATGTGTTGCTCTGATTGACAGATAAATAAAATGTTGATTGGTCAGTAGCCAGGCAGGAAGTATTGTATAGGCAGGATAAACAGAGAGGAGAATTCTGGGAAGTGGAAGGCTAAGTCAGGAGACGCTGCCAACTGCCACTGCCATGAGAAGTAAGATGCAAAGATACCAGTAAGTCACGAGCCATGAAGCAAGGTATAGATTTATAGAAATGGGTTAATTTAAGATATAAGAACTAGATAGTAAGAAGCCTGCCACGGCCATACAGTTTATAAGTGATGTAAGTCTCTGTGTGTTTAATTGGGTCTGAGCGGCTGCAGGAGCTGGGTGGACATAGGAAAACTCCTGCTACAGACACCAGCAACAATAATAATAAAAATAAAGAAAATAAAATATACATTGTTATCTGAGGGTCAATATGATTTACTTATGAGTTACTTTGTGTATGGCACATTTTAGGTCTCTCTCTCTCTCTCTCTCTCTCTCTCTCTCTCTCTCTCTCTCCCCCTCTGTCACACTCACACAAACCTTAACAAGCATCATAGATATGCTAAAATCATATGAAATAATTAAAACCAGAGAAGGCAGAAATTAGTGAGAAACACAAAGGGAACAGGCATAAAGGTAATTAGCAGGTTGTGATGGTGAATGCCTGTAACCCTAGCACATGGTCAACTGAGGCAGGAGACTGTGAGTTCAGAGCCAGTCTGAGATATACAGCAAGTTCTAGGTCAGTATGGATACAGGACAAGCCTGGGTCCAGAGAGAGAGAGAGAGAGAGAGAGAGAGAGAGAGAGAGAGAGAGAGAGAGAGA